>JAVJIF010012979.1:77500-118349 GCA_038442645.1 Agave tequilana | reverse complement strand
CTACTGCTTGGAGTGTTAACCACCTTTGCTAGATTTGCCTCAGACTTTGATTCCGTCTTCTTTCCCTTGAACTTCGGACAGTCCACCTTCCAGTGCCCTATCTCTCTGCAAAAGCACATTGATTCCTTTTGAGATCCCTAAACCCTGACCTGGACTTTGATCTTGCTCTTTCCTCCTTGCCCATCCTTGATGAACCCTTGTCTCTTACTGCCAGTGCCTCCGCCGATGAGCTTGACTGAGAAGGATGTCTCTCCTTTCTCCTCGTCTCATAACTTGCCAGTGCAGACGACACTCATGGTAGTCCAGACTCTGCCTACCATTGATAAAGGTCAGAGTGAATGTCTCATACTCCTCCGCTGGGAGTGAATTCAGGAGAATGATCGCCTTGTCTTCCTCATCTATCTTGACATCCACGTTCACCAAATCTGTAAGAAGCTTCGAGTAGCGGTTGATGTACTCATTCACTGTGCTCCCCTTCTTCATTTGAAACCGGTACAGCTTACTCTTAAGCTGCAGTCTTGACTCGACACTCTTGGTTAGATATTTCTTCTCAAGGGTTTCCCACAGATGCTTCGCCGACGTCTCATGTTGCGCAAGATATTTTATGTCTTGCATTAAACATGAACGAATCAACCCACACGCAGACCTGTTCATCTTCTCCCACTCTTCATCAGTGGTCGTGCTTCTCTTCTTCTCCAGAAGGAGAGTATCCTCGAGGCTCGATGCATTCAGGGCATCCATAACCTCACATCTCCACATCTCGAAATTATTTGTGCCATTAAACTTCACCACGTCAATCCTCGGATGAGGATGCATGGTCTTAACTGAAGTAGTTTCTTTCTACCATCTAGAATACTTGATCCTCTATCAATGCGAAAAAATCAACTGAACTAGATCACAACTTCGATAAAAAATTGGATTTTTACCTTCTTCCTAAAATCCTAGATTGAGTTTCTCACCAGATCTACTCCACCAAAGATTCCTTGAGCACTCCTTGCGTCCTTCTGAGATCGACACACGATCCCATGAGCACGACTACCTCGACACACGATCTCCACCGAATCAGATCCCGAAACCCTCTGAATCTCCAGAAAAATCCCAAGCGAAACCTGGGAAGCTCTGATACCACTTGTTGTGCTACAACAACAACCAAGAGAGAAATCCCTGAATCTCCCAAGCACGAAGAACAATTCCTAAAACAACACAAATATCAAACACCAGAGAAAGAACATTAAAACAACGGTTTAACGAGGTTCGGCCTCAATGCCTACGTCCTCGGAGAATCAAAGAGATATTATATTACTTTGGAAGATCTATTACAATGGATGCAGCACCTCTGAGTATCAAGAGAGCTGCTACTTTCGTTGTTTTAAACAAAATCCTAGAAATCCGTTTAAATACAACAGATTTCTAAATCAGCAATCGCAGCCCGCAACCCGACTGTCGGTCAACCGGCGTCGACCAACCCTATGCGCCAGTCGACCGGACCGTCGATCGTTCCCAACTGAGAGTTGGGTCACTTCAGTCAGTCGACCGGCTGTCGATCGAGCCTCTCCTTGTGCATGTTGTGCACGTCGGTCGACAGTAGCAGGAGACCGCACCAGTCGACCGATCTCCTGCTACTGCGGGCGGTCGACCGGGCCGGTCGACCGATCTCCTGCTGCTGCTGCTGCTGTTACCTGTTTTTTGTTGCTTCCTTCGTCTTTTTGTTGACGACTTCCTCGACGATCCCTCGACGATCCTTGTCGACTTCCTCGACAATATCCTCTCTCTTTCCAACATTCCATCTATAATGATAATTCTGACGAGACTAGGCAACTGGAGTGTCTGTAACATTGGCATATGTAGCACATGGAGAAATCGGGGCTCTTGTTTCTGTTATCCCATTCAAGAGTCTTACCCTTACTGTTATCCCTATGTGAAGGGGCTTGGTTGCTAGACCTATTGTGTTGGAAAGATGGGAAAGGTCTAGACACTGAGCGTCTATAATTGTGACTCTTGAAAGTGTGTCTGGTTCTAGCGGAATCTAGATCTTGAACTAACGCATACGCTGCTTCTGATTCATTGACTCCTCTAACTAACAGTTTAGTTTGTCGGTCATCTCTAAGGCCGCCTCTGAATCTAGAAAGAATTTTAGTTTCCCCTTCCTTATAGAGGGTACTACACATGATGAGGAATTCATCAAATTTCTCACATGAGTCCTTCGCAGATTTATTACCTTGAGTGTGTTAGTGTCAATTGTCAATGAGACGAGCACAAAAGATGAAGACACATACTTTGTTTCTAACTCTTCTTTCATCCTATCCCAAGTATCGATCAGTGGTTGACTTCGAGTTGCACGCCTATTTTTTAGGTTAGTCCAATATTGACTAGCTTGACCAGATAATTTAATTATAGCGTACTTAACTTTTTTTAGACTCAGTGAGTTTATACCATGTGAAATACTTATCTAGTTGGAGTGTCCAGTTTATAAAAAATTGTGGGTCGTGACGTCTATCAAAGTTAGAGATATTGATCTTGATGCTTTCTAGACATGGGGTTTGGTCACCTGTGGCTTCCACTCTGGTCAGCCTTTTGTCAAGTGTCTTAAGGGATTCTAGTTTAGCATTTATCTCGGCGAATATTATTGCAATCTGCTAGGAATTCATTAGGGCCGTGTGAGACTTACTAGATTTTCCTAACAGATATGGGTGATCACAATGGTGGGCATGCATTACACAACCTAAATGAAGAGATGCAAATCTAAATTAGATAATTTTTTTTTTAAATGCAAGAAAGCAGTAAATTTCCTAACAAATACTTACGTGATACAGATCTTACCCTAACCGCGCTCTGATACCAAAAATGATGTGAAACAGTGCATATGTGTTGAATCAGAAGTCAGTGATGTAATAAGTGTCGCTACATTTCACCAACAAAATGATCTAGGACAGAAAATATTTAAAACAAATAATGCAACAGATGAATTTTAACAGAATGTGCAAGTGCATTTGTACGGTTCGTAATCTAAATATACTAATGCAACTATCAGTTATAATGACAGAATCTTGTAAAATCAATGCATATGATCAGTAAACACAAATAAACAGAATCTCACAATCTTACTATTTGAAGCAACAAATATAATTGATAAAATTATAAAGGTAGATATCAACTCACAAATAAATAGACCGTATTAAAGAAAATTATCTACTGATGATCACAGGAATCTCAGTGACCGGTAGAGGATGCCGATGTGGAACTCGTCGTCACGAATCCAAGGCTTTGAGCTGTGTGTGATTTCATTTACTCGCTTGAATTGTTGGTATTGTATGTCATGCTTCTTATATGGTTGAGAAGTCTCCTGCAGGTTGCTTGGCTTGATCTTGCTTACTATACTTGTACAAGACGTTGCACAAGTTGCATTGTGGGTTGATTTGGCTTGTACAAGAAACTTGGAGGCTGATTTGTTTTGCAGAAAGGGTGCAAGATATCTCAGATTTGCAGCGAAGAACAAACAAACACCTAGACTAGATTTTGCTGGTGCAGACTGTGACTCTTGCTCAGGTGAAAGCACTAGGGGAAGTCTTAACCTTGTGTTGGACTGGCGTCGACACTGTCGATGCCACAGGAGGAGGCGGTGGACCCCGTGGTTGGTGGAGGCGAAGGTGGGGAGAGAGGAGGATGAGTGCTGGAGAAGGGCGAGTCTGAGGGTCTTGCTGATCTTGGGTGAGAGGATGAGGAGGGAAGAGAAGATAGAAAGCAAAAATAGGGGTGGCGGAAGCGAAAAGGAAGAAAAGAGAGAAGAAATAGGTTAGTGTTTTTATTTAGAGGATAATTAGGAATAATTCTAAACAAATTGAGATAACAAGCTCAAATAACAAATTCTTTATTCCAAATTATTCATTAATTAATCCAACTAATCAAAGAGTTTATAAATAGATTTTATAAATTTGTAGTTCCAAGACAGAAGTAATGTGGTATAAATAAAAAAATTTACAACTACTAATAAAAATCAAAAATAAAAAAAAAATACATGAAAATTCTTGAATTGCTCATATCACACTTGAGTTGTTCTTTAGTTCACGCGCCGTTGCTGGATGCCTGCATCAGTTTCAGTTCTTCCAAGTTTGTGTCTCTAAAATTCATCAAGTTTTTCATCTTAGATCTTCAGCTTTCTGTAATATGCCTCTGGTTATTAGACCAAACCTAGCATGTTTCCTTCTCTTACCCAATTTTTGATGTCTACTGATGTTGGTGGTTACTCACACCAACCACTTGCATAAGCTTAAATTATACAAGTAACAAGGCTAATTTATCTCTATACTAGAAGACCCCAGAGCGAATAGATCCTTTGTTGGATTGCCATAAAGCTTATACAATGCAAATAGTGAAGGCTACTCTATCAGCAAATCAAATTTCCATGAGTTTAGCAGCTCATTCTCTTGTCAAATTTGACCAAGAAGACAGCAAAGTTTGCTGCTGCTTAATATGTCAGATTATGAGCCTGTCCCTGGAGAACCTGATGACATACTGTGATTTATTTGGCTGCAGGCTCCTTCAGTATCGCCATTCATCTTCAATCCCGAGGTCTTCCAACTTGCCAATGTTCTCTTTGCAGCAACTTTTATTATCTCTGATATCTGAAAGAGTCTAGACCGGACATAAGATCAAAAATAGTACTTATAAGCTTCAACCACACTGTGGAAGACTAGCATGGACAGAGATTACATAGTGCATGCTAGTTTCTTCATAGTACTCGTATTTTCAGTCTCTACCAAAGTACCAATAGCAAGAGCTGAGAAATAAAAAACAATTAACTGCGGCCACAAAAAGGTCAAACAAAATATAGCGTCATTGGAAAATGCAGAAAGGTGCTGTTTGGATTCTTGAAAAACCCAACTTGAAATCACTGTTCAGATGTTCACATCAGAACTTTACCCGGAGTGCTTGGTTACACAAAAAAGGAAAAGAAAAAAAACAAAAACTCTAGTGGGGTTCATGAACAGTGCGTGTTGTACACGTTTTTCAAAGTAATTTTTCTCTCTTTGATTTCGCGTCAACAGCGAGTAAGACCACTCTGAAATTTGACAGAACAGAGATGTAAGCTGGAATCCGCTAAAAAGTAGACCGATTTGACCTGCGAGCAGATTTCTGACTTTTGGCTTCCCTACCAAACTGCCCCTTGGGGCATTAGATTGTACGAGGAATCTAGAGAAACCGAAGAATCTCATCAACAAGTGTTGTGGAGGTATGGATTATTATTCCAGCATGAGGTCTTACATCAGGAGCGTAAGCTCCAACTCCTCTGCCAGCTAGCAATATGAACATTATCTCAAGAAACCAAATTCATGGGAAACAAACAATCTTGTGCCAGCTGGATTTAATTTGAGCAGCCAGGCAAGCTAAACAATGACATTGATATCTCAAACTAACGGAAGATGACAGACGAAAAAAGACATACAACCAATATTTGCTTTATGGGTTAAGTAATAAAGAGAGTTTTGATGTTGAAGAAGAATTACGGTTATAGGGGCTGAGTATACTTAGTAATTACACAGATATGCTAACTAATTGTTGTGATAAAAATATAATATTTGTAAAGTTAATTCTGTATTTTACACTTTTCATTTCAGGGTAAAATTGTTCAATAAAATCTTATCTTATTTTTTGAGGCTACTTATCATTTCTTTGGTTTAAATAACCGCACTTTTAACTCAGGGAGTGTAGTTATTAATAACCTAATTCAGAAGGTATTAGTGCTATATGGTCAATAGTATAAGGTGTCTTTCTATAATTTACCCTAAACAATAATTTTTGGTCCACTTCAAAATTTTAGAGTTATTGTCGGGATTGCTCTGTCTAAAATTCTGTAGTATCTATACAAAGTTCTTAAGGACATGTGCACTAAAAAGAGAAGACTAGTATGCATAATAAAGTCTTCCTAACCATTAACATTAATGAGCTACTATCTAGCCCAATCCCTGTCAAATATAAGGATCTAAGCTGTCCTACCATTGCTTGCACAATAGGACTTTGAAATTACTCGTGCCCTCCTTGATTTGAAAACAAGTATCAACTTGTTCCTCTTCTCAGTACACCGACAACTTGAGTTGGGGAAGCTTATTCCGACTCAAGTCATGATACAATTAGCTGACCGGTCAGTTAAAATTCCAAAGGGGAAAATAACTGATGTCCTTATCCAGGTTGGAGAATTTATCTATGTTGACACTTAAAAAAGACAAGACTCTTATTGGTCCGAACGATGCCTAAACTTGTTGACATTTACAAAAGACAAGTGACAGATAAGCTGACGACCAGTTCTCACCCATCTCCGAGGGACAAAGAAGCAAATTGGACTCTACTGATCCAGTGAAGCAGACAGTGAGCTCCGGATTGTTTCTAAACAGACCTCAGCAGGTCTAAGATGCTAACACTTAGCATCACATGAGCCCAAAGGGACAGCCTCGCCTGAGAGGCTAAGATCATCTAAACTTCGCCTTGAAGTCATTCACAACTCCGTCAGGAAGCTAACTCATAGCTTCGCCTGAACTGCTCAAGTTAACTCCGCAGAGAGTTAGCTTCGCTTGAAGCCACACGCAACCGCGCAGAAGGATGTTCGGTAGCTTCGCCACAGATGTTATCTAGCTCCGCTGAAGAGCTTTCTTCTGACTTCGCCAGATGCGCCTTCCAGCTCTGCCGTGAGCTCGACGCGACAGCTCCGCTGCGGGTCTGCTATGGTCAACCTTTGACCAATTAAATCTCAATATGAGATCAAATCTAATCGGATCAAGATCAAATCCAATCAGGATCAAATCTGAGATTAAATTTGGCAGTTGATTGCCATAATCTCTTGACTCTCTAAAACGAGTAGGAGGATCAGGGGAAATCTTCCAATTATATGGAAGGATCAAAACAGATCAAGAGGATCAA
This sequence comes from Agave tequilana, assembly GCA_038442645.1. Taxonomy (NCBI): domain Eukaryota; kingdom Viridiplantae; phylum Streptophyta; class Magnoliopsida; order Asparagales; family Asparagaceae; genus Agave; species Agave tequilana. Next base: position 111,437 of record JAVJIF010012979.1, on the reverse strand, counting down.
CCGACCTGCTATTTCTAGCTTCGCAGAAGCTGATCCTAACCTCGCAGCAAGGCTACTTTTCAGATTTAAACAGATTTGATTCAATCTGTTTTCAAGGGACAATTATACCCCTGCTCTCCCTATAAATAGCCAACCAGGGGCATAAGGAGAGGAGACATGCGATACACTCCAGAGAGACGGCAGACTTCTCGAGAGGACGCACCATGCACAAACAGAGATCTAGTCTCTTGCTTCCAAGAATTCAGAGATTTTGGAGAATTGCTTCTCTAATCAGGGTGCTGATACCCTAATACCTCCCTTCTTCTCAAGGAATCTCCGGAACCAGGCGAGAAGGAATTCCTAAGTGAAGGCGGTTTTAAGAAGTAACGAGAGGGTTCTACCAACCTTCTGTTCTCCGGTTTCCCGAACCAGGCGAGAAGGGAATCTCATCGCTCGCGTCGTCAAAGGGATAAAGTGGTCGCGCGCTGACCAGACTCCTACCGGCACACATCTCCAGAATCTCTGAGGAGATCTACTTGTAATCTTCTGTATTGCTTGTAATTTAGCTCCTCAACTTCTTTTTTTGTAAGTTTTCCCCTTTGTAAAATCAATGGAAAATAAGGTGGCGACTCCGCTGGGGATTGAATTCTCCGCTACTGAGAATCAAGTGTCCCAATGCGACGAACAGACCTTCGGGTCTATCTCTGAATTTGGGAAAGCCGGTGCAGCCGGAGCCTCTCTGGCTAAATCTTCAAGGTAAGTCTCTGCGGAGACAGATAAGGCTCTCTGCGAGCCTACTGCGGTTCTCTGGCGCAACAGGAAGCACGCCCGCAGTGTAAGTCCAACACTTTAGAGAACCTGGTTGTCCACTTCGACCAGGAAAAATTTGAAGAAGTCCTCTCTGGGGGTGGTCTAATGCTTCATGCGCGGAAGCATAGAAAGGTCTCCATGACCAAGGTTTCAGAACAAAAATCAGGAGCAGAATTCTGCCAACACCCCTCAGCCTCGCGTGTGGCTAGTCAGGTTCCTTGCGAACCTAAGTCTCCCTTGTCAAAGCAGATTTGAAGGCCAAAACAGAAGGCTCTGGACAAAGCCTCAGGCGTAGCTACGCCAGAAGTGCGTCTCTCGCGCGAAGAAAAAGGCAAGATGCCTGCCTGCTCCAACAATACTGCTAGCCGCGAAGATACAAGGGCGACAATACCTTCGCCCAATTCAAGATCAGTAGCGCCTCGCGCCAGCCTCGTTCTCACGAGCGAAGCTACTGTACCACAGCGTACGCGCGGCGTCCATAGCCGCGAAGCCCAAGTCAAAGCACAACAGCGTGCTTCGTTCGCTCTTCGCAGCGGAGTTAAGGGATTGTCCCTAAGTGCTGATAACGTTGCTTATGCAGCTTTAGCGCCCAAGGGCGTTTCCAAAGCTTTTAACCGCGAGGTTAGAACTGAAGCACTATCTAAGGCCAATCGCCTTCGCAGCACACAGCGGATAAAGCACCACAGTGTGCTCCGCCCTCCGGTTCGTCAAGCGCTAAGCTCATGTCTTACGGCGGAGCTAAGGGATTCTCCCTAAGTGCTGATAGCGTTGCTTATGCAGCTTCAGCGCCCAAGGGCGTTTCCAAGGTTCTTAACCGCGAAGCTAGAACTGAAGCACTACTCTGTGCTAATCCCCTCTGCGGTGATAAAAAAAAGCAGGACATCGTCCTATGCGCGATCCAAAAAGAGCTTCTGCGCTGGATCGTTTAGGCCCAACTGGGTCTGACTTGCGGGAATTCTTGACGAACAAACGGAAGTCAGAATCTTTTCGAACTACTTCCCCCTGTTGTCAACAAGTGGGATGTCAGCTGGTAACCGTCCACTCAGTCCATTGCCGGCTAGGACCAAGCCTCGCCACTTCTCCAGGCCGACGATCAGTTTTTGATCGGCTGTCGGTACAAGCCCCGGTGAAACATCATAAAAGGAGCGTCTCGCGAGACCTACCTTCCGCATCCGTCAATATGACCGGGAGAGGACAAGAGCTGCGCAGGGGCAGACAAGCGTCCGATGACACTCCCTACAGCTCCCCAGATCCAGATTACAGCCCAGGCTTAGGCGAAGTCTTGGTGCATGAAGAGGGTGTTTTTCGAAACACCAGATCTAGGGTGGCGATACCCTACAGTTATGAACAGCCTTCTTCCTCAACGGCAGTAGCCTAGCCAGAACCAAGGAAAAGATCAGTCCAGTCATCTAATGAAGAAGATAAAGATAGCGGGTATGCTTCTTCGGCGACAGTCAGCTCGGTGCGAACAAACAGAGCATCAGTAAACATGGCTGATAATAGTAATGACGACCTTCGTCGACGTTTGGAAGCTCAGAAGCAAACTTCCAAAACTTAGCAAGAAGCTCTGGACAACATTCAACAGATGCTCGCTCAACTCCTTAATAACCGGAATAACAATCATACCGGGAGTAACCATGACAAGGAAGAACATCTTAGCAATGACCAGCCGAAGACGGAAAAGTCCAAGGAGGGTTCCTCTTTAGACGCTGAAGTCCTTAAGGGCCTTCAAGCTCAAATCGCATCCCTAACTCAGAGGGATGAGTTAAAGAAAGTGGGGACAATCCGTCCTTACCCGTTGGAGTGGGATTCAGTGCCATACCTACCGAAGTTCAAACCACTAACATTGCATACCTATGATGGAAAGAGCTCGCCAAACCAGCACATCTACTATTTCCGGTCTCAACCCGGTAATGTTATAAACAATGATGCTATCATGGCTAGGCTGTTTATTAGTACCTTAAAGGGGGTAGCATTTGATTGGTTCCGAAGTCTCCCTCCGGGCTCTGTCAATTCTTGGATCGACCTGAAAACCCGATTCCTTTCTCGTTTCTATGAGGACGATACCGAGGTAACCATGGACAAGCTCCTCTCACCTTGCAAAAGAAGGGCGAATCTGTCCGTGACTATATTAAGCGATTCAGAAACTTGTCTTTGATGTGCCCAGCAGGGATGCCATTACCCATGCTCTTACAGACGTGCAGGCACAACTTCTTAGACCAAGTAGAGGTTCGCATGGGGGCTGTCAAAGCCCATACCTGGAAAGAACTGGTCGAACAAGCTGAGTAGCCGAAAAGTCGGCTAAAAAGTTCGAACCCTCTACCTCTAAAAGCAAATGGGGTATGAACAATAACGGACGTAGCGACATGGCGCAGTCAGCCCAAGCCAAAGGGAAGGAGACTATGTCCGTAGAATTGTCCGGGGATATTCAGTCGAAGGCCAAGAAGAGTGGCTTCAATAATCAGGAGTCTAAGTTTTCCCCGAAACAGTACTCCTTCAGAGACGATCAGGTGGTCACAATATTCCATTGGCTCCACAAAGGGAATAAAATGAAATTACCAGAGGCTCGACGTCCCAATGAGATAGGACGCACAAATGATCCCAAATACTGTCTCTACCACAGGATGATTCACCATCCTACCGACAAGTGCTTTGTCCTCAAGGACAGAATTCAAGCCTTGATCGACGCAGGGGTCCTGATACTGAAGGCAGAGCAGAAGAAAGTCACTGCCAATATGGTGACCCTCGAGTTCGGCAAAACCCCAAAGGTCAAGTTCCTGACGGGACCTATTCAGTCCCTGTGCCACGGCTGGAAGTCAAACATCCTACGGCTAAAACTCAGGATAATAGAGGTCTTGTTCCCTTGACACTGGAGACAGGGGAAATCATGTGGATACACCCAGACCTTGTCCAAGACGAACAATGGGATTCAAAGAAGTCCAAGTCGAAGGGCAAATCTTGCAATGTCATCTCCATCCTGCCAGATGATAGCAATCTCACATCAAATTCTCTCAGCGACTCTGATAGGGGCGAAATCTCGCTATAATCCTATCGAGAAGGAGTGCTTGGCCCTTGTCTTTGCTGTTCAGAAGACACGACATTATTTGGTTGGTCAAACCATACATGTCATCTCCAGAGTAAATCCTTTGCGCCTTCTCATGACGAAGCTAGGACCATTGAATTCAAGATTAGCTAAATGGGCACTCCTTTGTCTCAATACGACATGACCTTTATCCCTCAAAAGGCGGTTAAAGGCCAGGCCCTTGCAGAGTTCTTGGCTGCTCATCCAGTCCCGGAAAACTCAAAACTTCACGAAGATATTCCAGATGAAGTCTTCGAGTCTAATGTAACTTCAGAGGATGAAATGTGGCAGATGTTCTTTGATGGAGCATCACGAATAGGTCCTAAGGGCAGGATCATCGCCGGTGTGGGGGTTGTGTTTATCTCTCCACGAAATCACGTCCTTCCTAGAGCATTCTCTGTGACGGAATCATGCTCCAACAATGTAGCGGAATATAATGCTCTGCTCATAGGCCTTCAGCTCGCCCACGGAATGGGGGTACGCTACCTCGAAGCCTATGGCGATTCAAAACTGATTATCAATCAGGTTAAAGGCGAATATAAGGTCCGCCACGAAGACTTGGTGCATTATTACCATATAGCCATCGAATTGGCTAATCTGTTGATGGTTTCTACATCGAGCACGTGTCTCGATTTCAGAATACCAGGGCGGACGCTCTTACTGCATTAACAACAATACTAGCCCTGCCAGTCGACACTGAGTATCACCTCACAGTGGCAACTCGACATCTTGTATTCTCTAAGCATATGTTAAGAACCCGAGAAGTGTATAATATCTCGACGGATCTTGAGCCGAGAGATTGGCGATTTCCTCTCATCGACTATGCTTTACATGGTCTACTGCCAAACGATCCTAAAGAAGCGGCATCTATCAGACGAAGGTCTCTCCGTTTTTATTACGATCCAACTCTAAAGACACTTTACCGTCGTTCATATGACGGTGTCCTCCTCTGTTGCCTTTCCAATTCAGAGGCGCAGGAAGTGCTTAAAGAAGCAACGACGGCATTTGCGGAGCTCATCAGCCAGGTCCAAAACTTAAAGACAGATTGCATAGGCTTGGATACTATTGGCCAACCATGATAGCCGATGCCATCCAATATGCACGGAGGTGTAAAGCGTGTCAGATTCATGCGGACTTCATACACCAGCACTCAGAGTTGCTCCACCCAACTGTTGCTTCATGGCCATTTGAAGCATGGGGAATCGATGTCGTAGGGCCAATCAGCCACTCTTCGACAAGAGGTCACCGGTTTATCCTGGTAATAACTGATTACTTTTCAAAGTGGGCAGAAGCCATACCACTGGTAGAAGTTAAAACTTCTAACATGGTGAATTTCATCAAACACCATGTCATCCATCGATTTGGTGTCCCTAGACGGATCATCCATGATAACGGTTCCCAATTCATAAGCCAGGTATTCTATCAGTTCTGCGATAAATACCGAATTCAGAATGTGGCTTCAACTGCCTATAATCCCGTCGCTAATGGCTTGGCGGAAGCATTCAATCATCAAGTTACTCAAGAAGTTCGTCTCCTCGAATAAGCGAGATTGGGACGAAAAGCTTGGTGAATGTCTTTGGGCCTACCGAATTACGGTTCGGGCCCCCACAGGCAAACGCCTTTTTCCCTGGTGTACGGGTGTGAAACAGTCATACCATTGGAGATCCAGATGCCGTCATTATGAGTCGCTTTAATGACTAAGATCACATCAGAGGACAATAATCGGTTGCGTCTTCAAGAGCTCGAAGCCCTAAATGAGAAGCGACTACAAGCTCAGCAACACATCGAGTTGTATCAAGCTCGAATCTCAAAAGCCTTCAATAAGAAGGTCAAACAGAGAATCTTTTAGAAGGGAGATTTGGTTTTAGTCGTCAGACGACCGATAATTATGACGCACAAGACCAAAGGCAAGTTTCAGTCTAAATGGGAAGGACCGTTTGTAATAGAAACAGTCTATTCAAAAGGAGCATACCGTCTTATGACTTCAGATGGCGATTTACTCATGATGCCGATCAATGGCAAGTTCTTAAAGAAGTATTATCCTTTATTAAGGATCCTTCTCATGATCAAGTTAACACTCCACCTCTGATCAAGACCTTCACATCCAAGGTACACGCAAGGAGATCCTCTCTCTTCCTCCAAACGAGATCATGCAACCATAAACCAGTAGGAACCTGGTCATACATTGTTTATCTCAAAGGATAATCAAGGTTACACATATCAAATGATCCAACATCCTTAACGGTTAAGGATAGAGGAAAATGTTGGCCTTTAAGCCCAACATAAGTCCTCGACAACTCATCATGCTGAGGGGAATAGCATGGCTAGCCCGACTCAAACGGTAGTTGGTAAAGGTATATCAAACCCGTTGACAGCTGAGGATTTGCTAAAAATCCTAAGGGACCTGTCCCCATTTGATTCCCTTTCAAAAATCACTTACCAATTCTCATCCATAGAATGGTAAGACCACATATACAGATCTTTCCATCCATTTTGCTGTTACGTTAACACTAAACCTATGACAGTGATCTCCTCATTTCTCCCCGTGAGAACGAGACCCTTTCATGCTATGTTTAACAGTATAACCTCTGGCATCCATTTCGCTGTTACGTTAACATTAAACCTATGACAGTGATCTCCTCGTTTTTCGCAATGAAAACGAGACCTTTTTCCAAATCCCATCAAAACTTTCGAGCTTGGTGACTTCTCAACCGGTATGTCATTGCGACCTCTGAACCGGCAGATAGCCAAGTCTCAATGTCGAGCTTGTTGACATTTACAAAAGACAAGTCTCAATTTCGAGCCTGTTGACATTACAAAAGACAGGTCTCACCTTTTAGTCCGTCAAGGACTAACTTTGAGCTGGTGGCTTCTCAACCGGTTATATCATTGCGACCTCTGAACCGGCAGATAGCCAAGTCTCAATTTCGAGCCTGTTGACATTTACAAAAGACAGGTCTCACCTTTTAGTCCGTCAAGGACTAACTTTGAGCTTGGTGGCTTCTCAACCGGTTATGTCATTGCGACCTCTGAACCGGCAGATAGCCAAGTCTCAATTTCGAGCTTGTTGACATTTACAAAAGACAAGTCTCAATTTCGAGCCTGTTGACATTTACAAAAGACAGGTCTCACTTTTTAGTCATTCAAAGACTAACTTTCGAGCTTGGTGGCTTCTCACCGGTTACGTCATTGCGACCTCTGAACCGGCAGATAGCCAAGTCTCACCTTTTAGTCCGACAAGGACTACTTTCGAGCTTGGTGGCTTCTCAACCGGTTACGTCATTGCGACCTCTGAACTGACAGATAGCCAAGTCTCAGCTTTTAGTCCGACAAGGACTACTCTCAAACTTGTTGACATTTACAAAAGACAAGTTTCAGTCCGTCAAGGACTACTTTCGAGCTTGTTGATATTTACAAAAGACAAGTCTCACCTTTCAGTCCGTCAAGGACTGCCCTCAAACTTGTTGACATTTACAAAAGATAAGTCTCAATTTCAAGCCTGTTGACATTTACAAAAGACAGGTCTCACCTTTTAGTCCGTCAAGGACTAACTTTGAGCTTGATGACTTCTCAACCGGTTATGTCATTGCGACCTCTGAACCGACAGATAGCCAAGTCTCACCTTTTTTTTTAGTCCGACAGGGACTACTTTCAAGCTTGGTGGCTTCTCAACCGGTTACGTCATTGCGACCTCTGAACCGACAGATAGCCAAGTCTCATTATTCAGTCCAGTAAGGACTCTCCTTTCAAATAGCTGCAATACAACTTGAAAGCGACAATTCAAAAGATAAAACAAGTTAAAAATACGACAGGGAGTCAAAACAAAATTACTTTCATTGACTCCAAAAAGAAGGGATACATGAAGGCACATATATTACAAGCTATGAGCGTGCGTCATAAGATCTGATCCGTTCTTCAAGGAAGGCCAGCCTTGTCTTCCTATCACCAGCAGCCCAGACAAGCGCCTGCGATCTCAGCTCAGCCTCATTAAAGCTCGCTGTCTGAGCCAAGCGAGCTTCAACCTCAACCAAGGTTGCCCTCTGAGCTAGCTCTTGCCGCGAGAGTTCGTCACTCTGAGCCTTAAGTTGCTCAAGCCGCGCAGTCTCTTCAAGACGCACTAGTTTAGCCTTGGATAAGAGAAGATTTGCCTTCCTGATCATCTCCTTGGCCTTTTCAATTTTATCTTCAGCGTCAAGAAGAGCACTGTTAGAAGCATCTATGGCGTCCCCGAGCTCTACCTTCCTTGTTTCCAAGGACTTCAAGTCAGAAAAAATGGCCTTAGCAGCTTCCTGAGCGGTAAGATGGGCTTCATGCATTTGAGTAACAAGGTGCGCAAGCTGCTCGCTAACCGAAGACTCCAGGTCCGAATGGCTAAGACGGCGCCATTCGTCTACATCCCTCTCAAGTTGGTCTACCAGAAGTTCCAATGCAGACGCCTGAACTGCTCAAGTTAACTCCGCAGAGAGTTAGCTTCGCTTGAAGCCACACGCAACCGCGCAGAAGGATGTTCGGTAGCTCCGCCACAGATGTTATCTAGCTCCGCTGAAGAGCTTTCTTCTGACTTCGCCAGATGCTCCTTCCAGATCCGCTGTGAGCTCGACGCGGCAGCTCCGCTGCGGGTCTGCTATGGTCAACCTTTGACCAATTAAATCTCTAGATGAGATCAAATCTAATCGGATCAAGATCAAATCCAATCAGGATCAAATCTGAGATTAAATTTGGCAATTGATTGCCATAATCTCTTGACTCTCTTAAAACGAGTAAGAAGACCAGGGAAAATCTTCCAATTATATGAAAAGGATCAAAACAGATCAAGAGGATCAACCGACCTGCTATTTCTAGCTTCGCAGAAGCTGATCCTAACCTCGCAGCAAGGCTACTTTCTAGATTTAAACAGATTTGATTCAATCTGTTTTCAAGGGACAATTATACCACTGCTCTCCCTATAAATAGCCAACCAGGGGCACAAGGAGAGGAGACATGCGATACGCTCCAAAGAGACGGCAGACTTCTCGAGAGGACGCACCGTGCACAAAAAGAGATCTAGTCTCTTGCTTCCAAGAATTCAGAGATTTTAGAGAACTGCTTCTTTAATCAGGGTGCTGATACCCTAATATCTCCCTTCTTCTCAAGGAATCTCCGGAACCAGGCGAGAAGGAATTCCTAAGTGAAGGCGGTTTTGAGAAGTAACGAGAGGGTTCTACCAACCTTCTGTTCTCTGGTTCCCCGAACCAGGCGAGAAGGGAATCTCATCGCTCGCATCGTCAAAGGGACAGAGTGGTCGCACACTGACCAGACTCCTACCGGCACACATCTCCAGAATCTCTGAGGAGATCTACTTGTAATCTTCTGTATTGTTTGTAATTTAGCTCCTCAATTTCTTTTTTTATAAGTTTTCCCCTTTGCAAAATCAATGGAAAACAATCTACCCAGTAGATTTCATCATTCTTGAGACCCAATCAGTGTCAAATCCTAAGTCTCAAACTCCCGTCATCTTAGGACGCCCTTTCCTTACTACTGCTAATACAATCATTAATTGTAGGAATGGATCCATGAGTTTAACCTTTGGAGATATTACTAAAGAGTCAATATCTTTAACCTAGAAAAACAATCATGTGATATGGACGATCATTCATTTGAGGTGAACCTCATTGAGAACTTGACAAGTTAATACAGTGAGAAAATAAAGCTAGAAGCCAAGTGTGAGTTCGAATTGGTGTCCGAGGATTTCAACCTTGATAAAATTATTGATTCTACTTGAATTGGGAACTGCGCCCAATTTCACTAAATTTTGAGCCAACAAACTTGACTCCTCCTTCCACTAAGTCATCTCTTTTTTGGAACTAAAATCTTTACCCAAGCATCTCAAGTACGTCTACCTAGGCGGACAAGTCCCCATCGCGTCTCATTTGGCTGCAAGGTAAGAAGAAAGCTTTGTGTTTGCCCTTAGGAAACATAAGGAAGTCATTAGTTGGACCATAACCGACACCAAGAGGTTGAGTCCAGCTATAATTAACATTATATTCATCACAATGAAGAGGCGAAACCAAAGAGGGAGCTGCAGTGTAAATTAAACTCAATAATGCAAGAGGTTGTTCGTGTTGAAATCATAAAACTTTTCAATAATGAGATAATTTATCCCATTTCTGATAGTCAATGGGCCAGTTCAATTCACGCAGTTTCTATGAAATCCGATTTTACCGTGGTAGAGAATGACAACAAAAAGTTAATATAAACGCGACTCCCCACCAAGATTTGAGTTTGCATTGACTACCAAAAGTTAAATGCTACCACTCGTAAGGACAATTTCCTCTTCCATTTATCGATCAAATGCTTGAACGACTAGATGTCCATGACTATTACTATTTCTTGAATGGTTACTTGAGGTAAATCAGATTCCCATAGCTTCAGAGGACCAAGAGAAGACCACGTTTAGTTCTCCATTTGGGACCTTTGCCTATTGTCAAATGCCTTTTCGATCTGTGCAATGCCCCCACAACATTTCAACATTTCATGTTAAGTCTATTCTCCGACATAGTAGAATAGTTCCTCGAAATTTTCATGGATGATTTCATCTATGGAGATTCATTAGATCAATATCTCCACCATCTTGAACTTGTCCTCAAACGATGTGCTGAAAAGAGCTTGACACCAAATTGGGAAAAATATCACTTCATGGTTAAACATGAAATTGTCTTGGGGCATGAAATCTCTAGAAAAGAGATTGAAGTGGCTAAGGCGAAGATAGATGTCATAACTAAGCTTCCAGTGCCTAAAAGTGCAAAGGATATCCGATCGTTTTAGGGCACGTCCTTAGCTAAAAGATTATTAAAGAGTCTTGCAATCTTGTTAAAGTTCTCAATAAACCTATATGTGTAAAGGATATCCGATCTTTTTTAGGGTATTCCAGTTTCTATTATAGGTTTATTAAGAACTTTAACAAGATTGTAAGACTCTTTACTAATATTTTAGCTAAGGACGTGCCATTTACTTTCAATAATTGATGTCTTATTTCTTCGAAGAAACTTAAGAAAGAACTTATTTCTGCACCAATCATTTTCGCTCAGGATTAGTCAAAGCCATTCGAGATCATGTGCGATGGTTCAGATTTTGCTAAAGACAGCGCATTGGTAACAAGCATCATATTATCTACTACTCAAGTAGGACTATTAATAATGCCCAATTGAACTACACTTCAATCGAGAAGGAGTTCTTAGGTGTAGTGGTTACCTTAAAGAAATTTCGTTCATACCTACTTGGGTCGAAAACCACCGTCTTCACCGATATTCTTGTGATGGTCCCAGAATTAACTTACTGGATTTACTTTAATCCAATCTGATTTCGTTATTCAATTTCATAATCTTCATGATCAACTCTAAATTCTTTAAAATTTCGGCAACACCTCCCCTGAAAGGTCACCTATCCATACAACATACACCATAAGGTTCATCATAAAATTGGCCCAAAAGCAATCAAACAACATTTAAGTCATCAAAACCCACGCAATAGAGCAGAATGTTTCAGCTTGACATCACCTACTTATGATGGGGAATAACAAATAGACAATATGCGGATACATATATATACACACATACTCATACACCATACCTTTTCATTTTGGCCGTATTCTACAAGACCATTAGAGGGGTTACAAAAAGTCATTACAAGCATATGATTGGTGTCTCCATGAAGTGTTAAGACACAATAGAACGTTCTAGCACAAACCACTCATAGTTTATACAAAAGGCTTTGTTTAGTAGTATCTTTGAACAAGGAAACCTACGTTAGATTTTAACATGCAAAAGTCATAAAAGGGGGAAACTTGGACTAGGTCTTCTGCTCTACTGTAATTAGTGGTAGGCTAGGCTCTTGCCCTTGTCCTGACCTAAAAAACATGATTAACTGAATATAATGAGCTAATGGCTCCGTGAGTGGAATAAAACACATTGCTTAATTTACATGTTGAATATGAAAGATGCACAATAAAATATGATGAGCATGAATCAATGTAATCATGACAAGTTTGCAAGTTTAGGCTATGTTGAAGCATAAAGTATGTGATGTCTCAAAATGAGAAATGAAATAACATACATCAAGGCCATTAGAGCAAACAAAGTTAATTATTTTCATTTGTTATAATATGGTCACGGCATCAACACCACATGTCAACAATATCATAACAAGTTACTTACACACACACACGCACGCATACACATACACATACACATACATATCTATACATACATGCATACATATATACATACATACATACATACATATACACACACACACACACACACACACATATATACACACATATACACACACACACACACACACACACACATAGATACATATATTACACACACACACACACACACACACACACATATACACACACATATATATATACACATATATACATATATATATATACACACACACACATATATATATATATAGTCATATAGATACACATGGAGATATATTCTTATTTCTTAGTGATTATATCGCAATATCTAGCACCAATGAACACCGTTTGGGCACACCCCCTGTCTGCCGCAAATGTATACTCTTCTACATCATTTGGGCACACCCTTTATCCGCCACGAATGCACATTGGTGCTCCTTCTCGTACTTCGATACTTACAAACAACTATATATATATATATATATATATATATATATATATATAATATATATATATATATATATATATATATATATATATATATATATATATATATATATATATATATATATATATAGCTATGCCAAAATACAATGAAAGTACACATTGATAAGCATATAATGAACAAGCAATTACACACGTGGTTTCGTATTCAATAATCACGCCACATGCATATATTGACCTTGGTAACTCTTTGTTTTATATTTTTTTTCCCTAGACTTGTGAACTAATAGTTCAATCATAACAACTTAGTGTTGAATTTCACTCACCTCTAATTTTGCCCTCAATTCAAGCGTCCCACGAGTACCAACAACTCAATCCTTTCTCTCTTAGATTCCTAGCATACACATGATATGGTATTAGGTTAGTGTCTTGTTTACAATATTATTTCATTAAGGGTAGAGTTTACCTTGGTCTCTTAAGGAGCCTAGGGGAACCCCACCACAATTCAAATGCAGGATTTTCCTAAAATTTATATACATAAACTAATTTATATTACACTTATGAAACTGAAATAATTCAGTTTTTGATTTAATCAAAACACTACCTTTGAAGTTAGGATCTTCCTACATTCTCCTTCACACCGTAGCTCTAGCAATTTGCGTCAACGCCTTGCTCTTCTCTATTCCACCTGCTGAAAATTGAAGAAGAGGAAAAGATGTGAGGGAAAAATTTTCTGACAAGAAGTATTTACATATATCTAGATGTAGGATGGGAAAAAGAGTGAATTTTAAGAGGGAAAAAGTACCTTGCACTTGCCCTAGCCACTCACCCCCAATCTTGGCCGAACCTCCCCGACCTGGACATGCCCAGGCTAGCCTGGCCGTGCCTCTGCGGCTTGGCCGTGCCTCCCTGGTCACAGCCGCGGCTGTGGCTGTGCTGCCAGTGGCCCCCAGCTGCGGCTGTTGGCTCAGAGGAAAGAGAGGCTGGGAGAGAAAGGAGGGGATGTTAGGCTTGAAGGGGGTTAAATTTTGAGAATTTTAGAGGGAAGATTTGGAGAGGGTTTTTCACATTTTTGGGTGAGGAAGAAGAGGCTAAAAGAGAGATGAACCTTCTATCTCCTTTTGGGTATTCTCCCCATTTTTTTCCTTTTTAATTAAAACCATGAATTACTCTCCTTGTGCCACCTCACTTCTCACCACTGTCGCAAATAATTAACCAATGAAAATGTGTAATTAAGCAATTAAAATTTGATCTAGACAAGGCCGGTACACTTCGCAAATTTTCAAACTTAAGGAATTGAGAAACGAAGCCTATGAAAATGCAAAAATAACAAAAAATAGGATTAAGGTCTTTCATGATAAATTTATCATGAGAAAAACTTTTATTCTCGGACTAAAAGTCTTACTCTACAATTCTAGACTTCATCTTTTTTCAGAAAAATTAAAATCGAGATAGACATGGGCATTCATTATGAAAATTCTACACAGTGCAGTAGAGATCTTCGCCCCTAAGAATAATAATGAATTTAAAGTTAATGGTCCATGACTTAAATCGTTCTTGAAATCATTGGTGGAGGAAGAAATGACAATGAGTCTATTTGACCCAATGTATCGGTAACATCACCTCTTTTACATTTTATTTCATGAGTTTTTACATTTCAGTCATACATTGAGTACAATGCATGAAATAGGTATGGGAGAGCGTTTTACTAACATAGGTTTTTCTCTTTGTTTATATAAAAAAAAATAGAAAAAAAGACTTTTTGAAGTGAGAAATAATATTTTGATCTATTTTTATAAGATATTAAGTTAATCCTAAGGAACATGAGAATCATAATTAGAATTTCTTAATACTTGGTCAAAATAAGATTATTTGTTTGATTTCTAGGTTTAAAAAAAAATTGGAAAAGTAATTTGGTCTTAATTTTTACCTTGATGAAATATGCACTTTATATATGCACTTACACACTAAGGATTCAAAATAAAGACTCTTGTACCTTATATATATACATATATATATATATATATGTGTGTGTGTGTGTGTGTGTGTGTGTGTGTGTGTGTGTGTGTGTGTGTGTGTGTGTGTATATATATATATGAGAGAAATGTAAATCAGCTGACACAGGACGCAACTCCCTCCTATGTCGCACTCAAAAATCAATTTCCCGAGTGAATTTTCAAGATCCGACCGCACATTATAATCTTTATATTCTAAGATATATACATATAAAAAATCAAGTGATTTGAAGTTTGTTTACTCCATTTTCTTTGGGTTCAAACATTAACGGTTTTTAACAATAGAACAAAATGGAACGATTAGATCAATAAGTAAACGAACTTCAAATCACTTGATTTTTTATATATGTATATCTTAGAATATGAAGATGATAATGTGCGGTCGGATCTTGAAAATTCACTCAGAAAATACGATTTTTGAGTGCGACATAGGAGGGAGTTACCTCCTGTGTCAGCTGATTTACATTTCTCTCTCTCTCTCTCTCTCTATATATATATATGGGGTTACTGTACCTCAGCCGCCAGCTGAGAGAGTTTCTCAGCCGGCGGGACGTGATAACATCAGAGCCGCAAACCTGTCATAAATTTTGGCAGACAAAATCCTGAAAAATCCCGCCTAATTTAATGTCAGTCACCTCAACATTGTATTTTTCGAAAATACCCTCACTCACAACTTTTTACCTTATGTAAAAATATTTCCTTTCAAAAAAATTACAGCTCTAAAATTTCACCTGATCATTCTGATCCAATTAGTTCTATTGTTTCACAAATTTGATCCGTTTTTTAAAAAATATATTTGCAACACATGGCGTCAAAGAAATCATCCGCCGAAAAAGGTACTACAAAAACGATATTTTCAAAAAAATTTTAGGGTTTGTGGATTTTAATAGTTTTATTTTTTTTCCAATTTTATTTCCGTTTCTGTCTCTTTTTTTTTTTAAATCTTGGGACCATGGTCGCAATTAAGAAAAAGATTCTGAAACTTTAGATGACGAATAAAATTTTAAATTTATAAATTTTCTAACACAACGATAAAGGTCTTTTTTTTTTCAAGTTTTTTCATTTCCTTCTATTTTTACCATAATCACAGTATTTTTGAAAAAGCGATGTATATGTATGCGACCTTGCTAATATTTTTTTAAATAAAATTTTTTTTCATACACTATTTGTCGACCTCGGTCGCAGTTGTTAAAATTATAGTTGCAGATCTGTGCGACTTAGATCGTAGAGTTTTAAAATTTTTTTTTTTTGGACTTTTCGTTGTAGACGAATGCGACGTTGGTCGCAGTATATGATACGTCCTTTGTTTTTTATTGCATACTGATGACATGGGTCGCAGTTGTTTCAATATGCGATGTAGTGTCGTGCGACCATGGTCGTAGTGTATTTAACGTCATCTGTTTTTTAATTCCCGGGTCGCAGTTGTTTATGTTTGCACTGTAATCTTATGCAACCTTGGTCGCAGTGTCGACCCGGGTCGCTGTTGTTTACATTTACGCTGTAGATGACTGCGACCTTGGTCGCAGTGTCGACCCGGGTCGCAGTTGTTTACATTTGCACTGTAGATGACTGCGACCTAGGTGACTGCGACCTAGGTCGCAGTGTTTTAAAAATAATTTGTTTTTTATTCCCTTATAATTTTAAAATAATCATTGGTCTAAAGTTTTTAATTTTTCTTCATCTATAGGTAAACAACAGATGAAGGTTCGTCCTCTGAGATCGAGCCTAAAACCTATGTGCGAGTTCATAAAGAAATTCAAAAAGTACATTCAGGCCGATTTCTTAGAGGCGATGAAGAATACCCCATTTGGCCCAATCTTCATGGCATTCTACAATGAGGAATTTGGGGTTGAAAAGGGTCTAAAATCAAATATTGCTGTACTGAGTATTTTAGACCGGTATGATAGGGATACAAGGACCTTTAGAATTGAGGGCAAACAAATTGAGTTAACAGTGGAGGATGTTACCCTAACTTTTGGTCTACCTATCATTGGGGCGGATTTTATTATGAATAAGACCTGTACGATGAAAGACAGAGGGGTTATAAAACATTATTTCCCCAATATAAAGAAGATCATGAAAGTATCTATTGAAGAGGCTTTGGATGATCTTCTGTTTAAGAAAAGGAGGAGGGGTGAATTAGATGTGACAAAGGATGAACAGCTTGAGCAGCAAGTGACTTTACATGAAATTATAAGAGACAGACAAAGACTTGCAGCTCAAGACTTTACTACAATAATCATCCTGTACATTTCGGCCACTCTATTCTTCTCTGGCAATAAATGCACGGTGCCGTGGTATATTGTGGAACAGATTACCAATATGCAGCTGATGAGGACAATATGCTGGGCTAAAGCTGTTTGACAATTCCTGATTGAGTCAATGGACATCTTCAGGCACACCACGTACGAGCTGCAAGGATGCTCCGTGCAAATTATTGTAAGTATGAATATCAAATTTGGCCAACATTGTATGAAATTTTCCCATAATCTTGTGAATATTTGTGTAAACTAATTTAATTTTGCATTTTGCAGTATTGGCTATGTGAGAGGGCTCCTATTTTTGAGCTGAGGTCTGGTTTGGAGGACAAAACCCCACGCGCAGTAAGATGGGACCTCCAGAACATTAGCAGATCTCTGCTTGAAGTTGATCTAAATGAGCTTGACGCAAATATCGTAAGTTTTAAAATATTAAATACCATATAGTTTTGATTAAAATTTTATACATTTAAATGGGGCCTTGGTTCAAGTTCTTTTTATGTGCAGTACAAACAAAATGCGACCATAATCTCAGAATGCGACCATGGTCGCAGTATTGAGCTGCACGTTTCGCAGTTCATTTTACGTGCCGGACATACAAAGTGCGACCATGGTCGCATTCTCCTGATAATACCGTATACATTAAATGCGACCATGGTCGCAGTATTAAGCTGCAAGTCTTCGCAGTTAAATTTATGTGCCGGACAAACAAACTGCGACCATGGTCGCATTCTATCTTAATAGTTAATAAATAAACTGCGACCTTGGTCGCAGTATAATTATTTCATTGTTTTGGTTTTAACTTAATTTTTTTATTTTTCTTTTCAGATTTTGTGTCGAATGGCCAACATCTCTAATGATGAAAAAATTATGATTGGCCTTCCTGTTGAAGGGGAAGAGAAGGAGGAAGAAGAAAAAGAAGATGAAGATGAAGAAGAAGAAGAAGAAGGAAATACATATAATCAAGCTAACATCCCGTCAGAAAAGGAGCCAGAAGCTGCAGAAATAATTGAGCAAAAAGAGACGAGTAAGCAATAACCAACTTTTACAAGTTATTTGCCACCACCACGGGATGAACAAGCTGAAGAAATTGAAGAGTTGAGGAATCAAAATCAGTACTTGAGAGAATATGTTTCTCAGCTTGAAGAAAAATTGAAAAAATGGAGACTGAGAATAGACTCAAGGCTGAATTAAAGAAAAAAAGAAGAGAAATAAGAGAGAAGAAAAAATTAAAAAAGCAGCAGAGAAAATTAAAAGTGAAAGAAGAAGAAGAAGAGCTGCTGAGAGCAGCCGCTGCTGCGGAGGAGAAGGAAAAGGAGAAGAGGAGGAGAATGAGAGGAGAAGGATGGAAGAAGAGAAGGAAAAGGAGGAGAGGAGGAGAGAAAAGGAGGAGAAGGAGAATGAGAGGAGAATAAGGGAAGAATAGGAGAAGGAGAAGAGGAGGAGGGAAGAGGAGGAGCAGGAGAAGGAGGGAAGAGGAGGGGCAGGAGAGGAGGAGGAGAGAAGAGGAGGAGAATGAGAAGAGAAGGGAAGAGGAGGAGAGAAGGGAAGATGAGGAGGAGCAGAAGAGGAGGAGTGTAGTGGAGAAGAAGGAGAAGGAGAAGAGGAGGAAAGAAGAGGAGGAGCAGGAAAAGGAGAAGAGGAGAAAGTTAGAGGAGGAGAAGAAGAGGCAGGAGAAAAAGAAGAAAGAGGGGGAAGAGTTGAAGGAGAGGATGAAAGAAGAGGAGAGGAGAAGGAAGAAGGGAGAAGAGGAGAAGAAGCAGAAAATAATTATGGAGCAGATGGAGAAGCAGGCTGAAGAGAAGAAGAAAAAAAATTAGAAGAGGATGAAATCATGGGTTCTGAATTTATTGTAAATATTTCTGGGGAAGATATCCCCAGTTTTTCTTTGAATATAACTCAACAGATTCAAGAACTCCAAAGAGATAGAGCTTCTGAAGAAAAAATTCAAGAACATACTCCGGATCAGAAGCAATCCTTAAAAAGAACAGTTTTGGATTACTCTAAAGGAACGATAGAAAGGGGAGTCAAAGAACGCAAGCGCGCTGAAAGAGATCGCGATGACTCCGACTTCGTTTATCCAAAACAGAAGAAGAAAATTAATGAACATCCTCTTCCACAGCCTACGGCTCAGAGTTCTGCCGCTGGTTTCGGCGACAAAGAGATTTTCCCCACTCAGCCAAAAACGAGGGAATTGACCGAAACCACAGCATACAGAATTCTGTAGCCCCATCAACAAGCTATTATAAAAAATTTCTTGGACAAGGCCTTCTCTGAGTAAGTTAATTAATTTTATTATAAATCATATCAAAAAACTGTTATATATATATAAGAAAATTTTAATTACTAACTTTGTTTTGAATATCTTGCAGTTCTATTGCATATCAGGATACCGATAACGGAATCGTTGTTACAAAGAATGACATTGAGGACCTGATGTTCAGTAGAGAGTTAGATGCGAATATAATTCATTTCTACATGCAGCATCTAGAGAAAAGAGGAGGATTAAAAAGTATATTCTTTCGGAGCGAAGCTTGGGTAAACATCCATTTTCTACTTTACGGTTTAATGTAATATCAATTTCCTAATTAATTTGGTGAATTAAATCTTTAAACGTTAAATATTCTACTAATATTCTTTATCGCTGTTTAGGCATAACGAATGTACTGCGACTAAGGTCGCAGTTTATAATTATATTAATTCACCCCAATATCAATTTAAAATGAAGGTTACGACTGTGGTCGCAGTTGCTGGCGGCAGTCTTAATCAACAACAAACACTGCGACCTTGGTCGCCATGCGTGCTAATATAAAAAGAGCAGCTACCTAATGTACTACGACCTAAGTCGCAGTCCATGATAATATAAATCACCACGATTATAATTTTAGTAATGAAAAGTATGCGACCTAGATTGCAATTCCTGGCGGTCTTAATCAACAACAAACACTGCGACCTTGGTCGCTATGCGTGCTAATATAAAAAGAGCAGCTACCTAATGTACTGCGACCTAAGTCGCAGTCCATGATAATATAAATCACCACGATTATAATTTTAGTAATGAAAAGTATGCGACCTAGATTGCAATTCCTGTCGGTCTTTATCAATAACAACACTGCGACCTTTGTCGCTATGCGTGCTAATATAAAAGGAGCAGCTACCTAATGTACTGCGACCTAAGTCGCAGTCCATGATAATATAAATCACCACGATTATAATTTTAGTAATGAAAAGTATGCGACCTAGATTGCAATTCCTGGCGGTCTTTATCAATAACAACACTGCGACCTTGGTCGCTGCATTAATTAATATAAAAATGTGATAATTAAGAAACACTGCGACCATGATCGCAGTCTGTTGTCTTGACGTAATGACTTCTAATTTTCATATTTTTTTTATACTTTAAATTCATTTTGTATTTTATTTTTTTTGTTATCCGCAGCACGGTGTTGTATCTAAAAGTAAAGATCTGGAAGATCATTTCATCAAGCAGCAGCTGTTGAAAAACTGGACAGATGATCAATCACAAACATAGTGCCAACGATCCCGGATTTCACTGGACCTTGTTGGTATTTGATTGCCATACAGAAGAGTGGATTTTTTTTACAACTATTTGGTCCCAGCTGAAAAAACTAGTAGTATTTAAAGCTTTATCAAAAAGATGTAAGAATAATAGTGAGTTGAAATTTAATATTTCGATTACTGGAAACTTGCATTTAATTTGATTAATACTGATTTTTTTTCTATTGACATTGCAGAAAGAAAGATTATTACAGATTTTTGAGATTGATTTCAATAAATTAATGAGAAAAATAAATATAAAATACACAAGATGCCCCCAACAAGCAAACAGGTATATAAATTTTTGATATCTCCTTACCTATCATATTTTCTACCTTTTTTAGTACAAAAATCTAATTTCATTTAATGATTACTCTGTGCAAATTTCAGTGTTGATTGCGCTGTATATGTATGCAAGTACATGAAAAGTGTAGCATTTGGTAGTCCACCAGCTGTTGATACTGTTACGGCTGCTGATGTACAGAGACTAAGAAGTGAGCTTGCATACATGATACTTGCAGATAGAGAGAAGAGTTGGGATGAAGAAGCAGAAATGATACGAAGGATGGTATTTGAAGACTGACAGTGGGCAATTTATTGATATACCACAATTTTTTATTTATAAATGTAAAAATATTTGCAATTCATTGATTTTTTTGTTTTATTGATTTAATTTATAAACATTTTTATACATTTATTTATTATAATTTCATTGATTATTTCCAATCTACATTTGTTACACCGTGCATTTTACTATTGCGTACTGATATTAGAAACAAACATGCTTTCAGCAGTTGTATTGCAACCAAAGTCGCATTAATGAACTGTTTTAGTTACAGCGTTTCCTTATATTGCGATACTGTAATCGAGACAGCGATCATGGTCGCAGTTACTTAATCATTTATCAGTTCCCAATGCGACTGTGGTCGCAATAATGAACTATTTTGGAGTACAAAGTAATTTAATGTAAGACTGTATTAACTTTTAAACTTTTTTGGATAACTGCACAGTCACCTAAGAAGTATACAATTTTTGAGAAAAGATAGAAAATAAATTTGGGACATATTCACGTGATTTGAGAGCTTAAACCTTTTGAAATTCCGGGATTAAAAATATATAAAGGGTCATCAGGACAGGATTATAAACATACTAAATTGGTTTTGCTCAAACTCGTTACTTTCAATATTCGGAATCAGATTCAAAAATGTCTTCTCCATCGTCTTCACCGGAAAGAAGCCAATCATCTAATGATAATTGGATGTATAGTTCTAAAGCGATGCCTCGCTACGGGTCAGAGGATGAGCTTGATACAGACGACCCATTTTAGGAGTTCATTGATGAACCAAAATACATACATGAAGAGGAAGAAAGCGAAGAGGAGATTGTTGGTAAAGAGGTGGAAGAGACGGAAAGCGATACGGAAGACGAACGCGGTCATAATCTTGAGGATGAATCTGACTATGATGGTGATGACGAGGAGTAGATTAGAAGTTTAAAATTTGTATTTTGATTTTTCATATATATATATATATAACCCTGTTTTCTAAGGTTAATTGTGTGAATTATAGTTTTTACTACTTAGTCTTGGTTGAAATACTGTACATTTGTCACAAATTTTATTTCACCGAACTGCGACTCTGGTCGCAGTCATGAAACTGGTGTACACATCTAAACAATACGTTCAAATGGGGAAAAGGTCGACACTGCGATCAAGGTCGCAGTTTTAATTTATGTTCAGTGGACTAAAGCAAAAACATAGGGCGAAAATGTAGAAATGGAAGTTACAATTAAAAGATAAAGGGAACGCTGCGACTGTAGGCAGAAATGAAAGTTACAATTAAAAGATATAGGGAACGCTGCGACTGTAGGCAAAAAAAAATCTAAAAAAATCCGTCAGGCAACTGCGACTCGGGTCGCAGTGAATGAGCTGTTGTATATAAGGAGAAAGTCAATATTCAAATGTGTAAATATCGATGCGACCATGGTCGCAGTGGTACTTTACGTTGAGTGGAATTAAAAAAGAACATAGCGCTAAAAATGTCGAAATTATAATAGTGCGGAGAATCTTCAACTATATTCAGATGTTACAATAATATACCAAGAGACGGGGGCAATTTTAAAAGCAACAATTCAATTTTCACGATATAGGAACACTGCGACCACGGTCGCAATTAACCACGTACACTGCGACCAAAGTCGCTGTCTACGTTATAGTAAACAAAATTAAACTATATAGGAGAATTTTGTAACAGTAAAACTTTAAAGTACAACTAATTACAAAAATAGTACAGTAGAAATCAAAAAATGAGAATAAAATCTGATTAAAATGACACGCCAGTGGCAGACTGCGACATGAATCTCTCTACACTGTGCGACCCTGGTCGCAGTTCATGAAAAAATGAAGACTTTATTCCTTCAAGATGGACGCAACCCAAACCTACTTCTTCTTCCATTAAAAAAGGAATAGTAAGAATTTTTAACATAAATCATTATAAAAAATTATTTAACAGGTTTAATGTAATACCAGTAACGGACAACCAGTCCTGTAATGGCCCAGCTCTTGACAGTTACCACATCTTCGATGCTTAACTTCCTTCTGATATATAGAATCTTCAAAACCAGACTTAAGCCTGGATGCAGCTCTAGGCCTCCCCTTGGTTGGTACAGGACCAATTAGATCACGTATATTCAATTTTTTACCATCTCGCAGAACGACAACGGATCCACTGGAACCAACTGTAGTTTTAGGCTGTGATGACTGAAAATTTCCTAACATGGCTCTGTATTCACTAGTGGTTTCTTCGGCAAATCTTTTCAAAACTGCGTCCAACTTTGAAAGATGGATATCAGAATCAGCGACCATCTCAAGAATTGCATTAAATTTTGAACAAATTGTCCACAATCTAGCCGTCCGTGAATTGTCCACAAAATTTCCTAAAAGGCCTGATGCCATTTTCAATTGCAACGTTTTTGTAACGAGCATCCAACCTCCATCTCTGAAGTATATATGATTCCGGTATATGTGTAACGTGATTGCGCCACAAAATACACAGAATATGTCTACATAGGATATCCTCTGTTTCAAATAACGAGCAACTACAAGAAACATGAAGTTCCTCACGCTTATCATAACTGACCTTTTCCCAGCTGTCTTTTGATTCTGAAAAATCACCAACCAAATATTTTGATCCAGATTTGTCATGTTCCAACTCTTCTGAAAACAGTGTCATTACAACTGTCCAGTCCTTTTGAACAACTGAAAAATCTTCGGTGTATACAACTTCGAAACTGTATCTCATATGGATTCGATGTACAGTTGGGCACAGAATTCAAACCCCGAAAATCTTGTTGAGATTCAGAGGTACGACGGGCAGCAACAGCTTTATCATATTGGTGAACAAATTCTACTAGTTTCGTGTTTGCATTAACAAAACCATCAAAGAAGAAATTAATACTCTCGGACCTCTGGCTGGTTGTCATTTCAGCACAGAAAACATCCTTGAGATATGCATTAACCCAATGTCCGCGCAGTCTGTGCATCTTCAACAACCAACTGTCTTCTTCTTCTTCTAAATGATATTTTTCATTCATCAAACGCCATCGCTCCTCGCATGTGCTTATATCACGGGAGGTGTACCAATCATGGAAATCAGAGACCATATCTTCTCCATACTTGTTTGTCATCGGTATTTGTTGCTTGGCAATATGTTTCCGTACATGCCAGAAACAAAACCGGTGCCAAGCAGTTAGAAAAACAATCTTGATGGCGTCACCAATCTGGGCATCCTGATCAGTAATAATCTACTTTGGTGCAACTCCATGCATGCACTTGAGCCATTTTGAAATAGCTACACAAACGTATCCCTCTGCTCATCAGCAAGCAATGCACATCCGAACAAAATTGACTGCCGATGATGATTTACTCCAGTGAATGGAGCAAATGGCAAGCTCAAGTGATTAGTCCTGTATATTGTGTCAAAAACTATCACATCACAGAACCTCAAATACGAGAAAATAGCTCTTCCATCAGCCCAAAAAATGCTTCTAAGTGTGCCCGCGTTATCGACTTCACTTGCAAAGAAAAATTCTGGATCGGTCTCGGCTTTCTCTTGGAAATATTTGATAATAGCAATAAACTCATGGCCAATGTTATTTCTACGTTGACGAGTAAAATCAATAACTTATTACGGGCTCACTTCTTCACAGCCTTCTCCCTGGCTCATTGCATTCACAACACGGGAAATATTTGAAGGGCGCATTCCCACATCAACCAAATTGCTTATAATGCTTCTACTAATCTTCGAACGATGAGTCTGGTGAGAATAATGGTGATATACCTTATCCGGGCTTGACAATTCATGTGAATGAGAATCAACAAATTTTGTGACAACCTAATATCTTTTGTCAAAAAAAAAAACGAAGATGAACATGCATCTCAGCAGGACACGCTACTCTAGTGTCAATTCGACGATGCACTGTAAGCCCCTCTTGTCTTTTGTCACACAACTTCTTTACACCTTCCTTGTTGCAGTAAAATTTTCTGCAAATAACTTCATGAGGAGGCTTCCGTGACTTATCTATTCCTTTTCTTCTCACACCAAAACCTCTGTTCCTTGCATAAGAATTGTAGAAATTGTATGCTTCACATCCGTGAGAAACTGTTTCCCTAAAAAATTATTTGAGCTTCCATACATTTCTCCATGTGCATTCATATCTTACAAAAATAATTAGACGAACTACATAAATATAAATATTTTTTAGATATCACACGTCTAAAATATAATTTCTAAAACTGCGACCAAGGTCGCAGATGAGATGAAATCTATATTACTTCTTACTAAAGACAGCGACCGTAGTCGTAGTTATGCGTATGAGCATATTTTTAAAAAAAACAGAATAATAACTGTGCAACAATCTCATGAATATATAAAATGGATATAATTCACATAGAAACGTGTAAGAATTATGACAACAAAGAATGCGACTTGGGTCGCAGTCACAAAAATCAAATTGCGACCGTAATCGTTGTTCTAAAAAGATTAAAACAAGTGATTATTCTATTCCGTAAAACAAATTATAGTTCGAACAAGGAATGCGACTTAGGTCGCAGTCACAAAAAAAGATTTCACAGCCGGAGATTATTTTCAATAAGATTGCGACCGTGGTCGCATTTCTGAAACTTTAGAACAAGTGACACAATTAAAACCTGTTGATCGGCATGCAAAGATGTCAACCTTCAATATTTTCAATATTCTGAGAGAAAGTTGAACTAGATGATATATCCTCCATATTTAGATCGCCAGATA
This sequence comes from Agave tequilana, assembly GCA_038442645.1. Taxonomy (NCBI): domain Eukaryota; kingdom Viridiplantae; phylum Streptophyta; class Magnoliopsida; order Asparagales; family Asparagaceae; genus Agave; species Agave tequilana. The sequence continues at coordinate 85,794 of JAVJIF010012979.1, read as the reverse complement.
CAGATCGCTTACGACTGCGACCAGAATTGACAGGGGAAGTAGACTGCTCAGACGTCGATATTAAATAAAAAGGATAAAAAATTGCTCTGAAAAAAATGATATTTTCAGGAAAAAATTTATCGCAGGCTGAAAAGGAGAACCTAAATCTGACAAAGAGAGGTAAGGAAATAGGGGGGAAAATAATAATAAACAATAACCTAAATCCTATAAAGAGCAGCAAAAAAAGGGGAAAAATAATAATAAACAATAACCTAAATCTGACAACGAGCGGTCAAAAAATTGCCTTGTGGGGAAATAATAATAAACAATAACGGAAGTTATCGAAAGAGTAGCTTTTCATAAGGGGTATTTAGTAATTTAACTTCTTCCTATAAGCGGGCCGCAAGTTAGTGCGGTGATAAATATTGAGCCACGTCACCGCAGGCTGAGAGAGTCTCTCAGCCGTCGGCTGATATACATTTTTCTCATATATACATACATACATACATATATATATATATATATGTATGTATGTATGTATGTATGTATGTATGTATGTATGTATGTATATATATATATATATATATATATATATATATATATATATATATATATATATATATATATATATATATATATAGAGAGAGAGAGAGAGAGAGAGTAATCTTCGGTTGCGAACGTTTCGCACAGCTCCCTGTGCGAAATTCTTTGGAAGCCGTCGATTTCTTCTCTTAAGATCCGCGGGGGTGTCATCTCACATGTGGGGCCCACAATGGTTAATAGCGATTCAGATCCATTGAGATCTCCACCTCGCGTCCCTATCCATCTGAGAGAGCTTGAAGTCTCTCCCTCTCTCTCTCTCTCTCGGCATCCCACTTTCTCGCCTGAACCCTAGCCGCCGGTAAGCTCGGCCCCTTTCTCTCGGTATCCCTTTTTCTCTCTCGATCTCTGTCCAGAGACCAGATCTCGTTCTCCCACTAGATCCACATCTCGTTCTCGGCACTTTGGACCCAGATCTGCTCTTCTTCCTCTCTCGATCTCTCTCCAGAGACCAGAGAAGACCATCAATCAAATTGGGTTCTCGCCGCCGGCCTCTGGATCCTCTCTCTGCCAACCTTGCATCACCGCCGTCCTCTGGATCCTCTCTCCGGCAACCTTACATCACCGCCTTTCGCCGCCGGCCTCTGGTTCCTCTCTCTGGCAACCTTGCATCACCGCCGGCCTCTGGATCCTCTCTCTGCCAACCTTGCATCACCGCCGGCCTCTGGATCCTCTCTCTGCCAACCTTGCATCACCGCCGCCTCTGGTTGCTCTCTCTGCCAACCTTGCATCACCGCCGGCCTCTGGATCCTCTCTCTGCCAACCTTGCATCACCGCCGGCCTCTGGTTGCTCTCTCTGGCAACCTTGCATCACCGCCGGCCTCTGGATCCTCTCTCTGCCAACCTTGCATCACCGCGTCCTCTGGATCCTCTCTCCGGCAACCTTACATCACCGCCTTTCGCCGCCGGCCTCTGGTTCCTCTCTCTGGCAACCTTGCCGCTCGTGAAGAAACCCTATCAGTAAGTATTTGACTATTTTGCAAATGAAAACTTTAGGATCATTTGCTGCGTTTTCTTCGATCACTATTCTTTGTGAAGATCAAATCCAAAAAAAAAAAAAGAATTGAGGTTTAATTTGCTCTTATAATGTGCAGAATAAGTTGTAGGCAGTGTAATTGAACACTGTGCAGGATAATTGAAATCATATAAGTTGTAGGCAGTGTAATTGAAATCTTATTGAAATGTGCAGAATATACAAAAAAAATGAATTGAGCTTTAATTTGCTCTTATAATTTTTTTGTAAATTGAGCTATTTCTTATTCCAGTAAATATTATTCTCAGTTTAATCTCTTTCATTGTTGATTGCCTGTTACAGAATGAAAAGTGAAGGTGGATGTGCTGATGTGGTTGTTCATATTATGATTGGGATGGATGATTTGGTTGTGCCAAACGTTGATGAACACTTAAAACCCCATATTGGAATGGTTTTCAACACCCTCGATGAAGTGGAATTATTTTATAAGAAATATGGTAAAGCTGGAGGTTTTGATGTTCGTTCTAGCACAACAAATTTTCGTAATGGAAAGTTAATCAGTAAAACTTTTGTTTGTTCAAAAGAAGGAGAAACAAAAGGGATGTCATCTGAAACCCGACGATGTGGTACAAGTAGAACATCTTGCAAGGCCTTAATCCGAGTGAAAATGGACCAAGAACAAAAAGTATGGAAAATTCATAAATTTGTGGAAAATCATAACCACAATTTTATTACACCAAGTCGAAGTCATTTATTGCGGGGAAACCGCAATGTATCAAATGCGAAGAAAACATTGATGAAGCAGTTTAGAGAAGTAAACATACCAACAAATAAGCAAATGGCTTTCATGGAAAATACTAGTGGAAGTTTCAGTCGAATTGGATGTACTGAGACCGATATTAGAAATCATGAAAGAGACTTGAGAGAGGAGAGAAGAGGTCATGATGCACAAATGATGATAGATTACTTCAAATGGCAACAAGAGAGAAATTCGTCATTTTATTATGTGTTCGAAGTGGACGATGAAAGCCGACTAACTCATTGTTTATGGGTGGATAGTATTGCAAGGGTGAATTATGAATACTTTGGAGAAGTAGTTTCTTTTGATGCAACACATAATACAAATCAATATGGCTTAATCTTTGTACCTTTTATTGGTATAAATTATCATTGGCAATCGATTTTTCTAGGATGTGGTTTCATACCAAATGAAGGGGCAAAGTCTTTTATTTGGTTGTTTGAAAAATGGTTGGAAGTAATGGGGCGTCCTCCTTCTGGTATGGTTACGGACCAAGATCTTGGGATATGCACCGCAATTAAAAGTGTTTTTCCTCATATTCGCCATAGATTTTGCATTTGGCATATTTTGGACAAACTTCCGGCTAGAGTCGGTGTATGGGCCTTTAGAGAAGAATTTGTTAATCCTTTTAAAGAAAATATTTGGGGGGCCGATAATTCTCAAGAGTTTGAAGCACAATGGGATTCAATTGTTAAAAAATTTGGTTTGGAAAATAATGAATGGTTGATGGAGATTTATAATATTCGTAAGAAATGGGCTCCTGTATATCATAAACAACACTTTTGGGCCGGGATGTCGAGTAGTCAAAGGAGCGAAGGGATGAATGCATTGTTAAAAATGCACGTATCAAAAAAAAATTCACTACATGATTTTGTCATTATTTTTGAAAGAACTTTAACGTGGCAAAGAGAAGAAGAGCTTATAGAAGACCATCAATCACTAGAGAAAAAATCGAAATTGAAGACAATGTGGCCAATGGAGAAGCAAATGTATCAAATCTACACGAGGTGCATATTTTACAGCTTTCAAGTGGAACTTGAACATAGTTTAATGTATAATATTGTATTGGCAAAAGATGATGAAAATGTCACTTATTACCAAGTGAATTATTGTGGCGTAGAGGAGAATAGGAAACATGTGAAGTATTGCAAGTCAGAAAAAATGGCAAGTTGTTCGTGTTTCATGTTTGAATTCAAGGGCATCCCTTGTAGACATCTTTTAGCATATCTTCGACATACTAATCATGTTGAATTGCCAAAGCAATATATTTTAACAAGATGGAAACGAGATGTCAAACGAAGAGGAGTCGTTTTTAGGGATGGGAATATTGTTGGAGATGGAAAAAAACAAAAATTTTGCTTCTCGTTTTAGTGAATTAACTTCTCTAGCAAATGAAGTTGTTGATGAGGGACTATTCTCTAATGATGCATATAAATATGCGCGTAACAACCTACACGCAACTATAAGAGAGCTACGAAGTATGAAGTTCAAAGACAGTGAGGAGAATGGAGAAGATATGCAAAATAAGGACAAGGCAAAGGAGTTATTTGAAGTTAATGTGCATGAGCCTAATCAGGCTAAAACAAAGGGGCGACCTCGGGGACAAAGGTGGAAACCAATGAGAGAGATGAGAAAAGGTCGGGCTAGAAAATGTAACTTGTGTGGCATGCGAGGACAAAATCATGACAGTAGAAATTGCCCTCTTAAGCTAACAAGGTAATATATTATTTGTTGGATTTATATAGTTTTTTGGAATGCATTTTTTTAACTAATATTTGATTTTCTTATGCTTGCTCAGCGACCCTCAAGTACAGATGTGCTCGACAGGTGATGCGTCTTCATCTTTGGAGGAATATTCGGATGAAGGTAATTGTTTGTATATATAATAATATTTGATTGTATTTGATATTTATATGTTTAGTCTGACTCTAATTTTTATGTGTTTTTGTAATAGCAGACGATGTTGACGTCATTACACAAAGTTGAATTTCAGTTGAATCAATTTGTACTCAAAGACTTTGGCCTCTGTTGTAGTTGAATCAGTTTGTATGTTAAGTTGAATCATTTTGTATTTGAAACATATTTGTAGACTTTGGCCTCTGTTGTAGTTGAATTAGTTTGTATGTTAAGTTGAATCATTTTGTATTTGAAACATATTTGTAGACTTTGGCCTCTGTTGTAGTTGAATCAGTTTGTATGTTAAGTTGAATCATTTTGTATTTATTCTTGATTGAGGACTACAGTCAGTTGATTGCTAATTCTTTGTTTCCCATTGGGGAAAAGAAAGCGAAGACGAGAGCAGCAATTTCATCAGTTACTCCTTTCTCTGTTGATTTTATGTCGATTTGAAGCGGGTAAGAGTGTAGAATTTGACACTCTTGGTACAATGTAAATCATTTCATTCTGAGGTACACTTTCATTTTTGCTAAGCTTTTATTATTAGCAAATAACCTTGTGAAACTTGTCATCAGATTCGGCTACTCTTATGGGCAATTGGGCATCATTGTTCCAAAATATTGTCTCCCAGCACATTCAAAATAGCAGCCAAACTGTTGGCAGCCAGGCAGCAGCAATAGTCGACTACCCATCAGGTGAAGTCGACTAGGATCCAACTCTGGAAATTTCGGACTCTCTGTAAAATCCCTGTCAGTCGACTAGCCCCATGAATAGTCGACTAATAGTTAACTTAGTCGACTACTCCAAATATCAATGGTCTCTGTAAATGTGCTAGTCGACTAGGCCAAACCATGCAGTCGACTAGCCATGGCTCAAGTTAACTAGGACCAGCACAATAGTCGACTAAAACCTGCTGGAAACAGTATCCAGAGCTGCTGTTCATTCCAGAACTGTGCTCCAAGTTCTGGCAGCACAGTTCTGGTAGAACAGCCCCCTGGAGTGCTGGAAAGTGAGTGTACATACACCCAATAGCAGCAAAAACCAAACCCCAAACTGTCCTAACAGGTATGTCAGAGAAAAAGCTCCCTAAACTATACAATGAGCTTTCAAAATTGAATCTATACGGTCAAAACAATTAGACCAAAACAAGGCTTTGGTATAATTGTTTCAGATTTTTGATTCAATGCTTACTTGATTCAATATGAGAAGAGCAGATACATAACATAACATGTCCAGATATTTGTACACAGATTTTTGATTCAATGCTTTTTTGATTCAATACATAACATGTCCAACATGAAGTGACATCACAGATTTTTCAGAAATGTATCAACAAGAGCTTCATAACAAAGGAACTAAACAAGAGCAGAAATGTATCAACACTCTGCTCTCAACTGCTGCTGCTATACAGTGTCAATCTGAAAAAAAGAGCGCATAATTAATATACTGTTTTAGCACAATTACAAAATGTTACATCAACCGCACACAACTACAAAATGAATTAAAAACCATTCAATTGATTGATTTCCAAACACACACAAAGAGAACAATGATCACAATCCATACCACCGTCGCTATAAGAAAGCCAGTAGTAAAAGCTTTCTTGTATAACTGCTTAGATCGGAGCTCACGTAGTTCATTGTTATTCTCCATAATTAGCTGTCCCTGCTCTTACAACTGGCCATAAAGGTTAGTAAGACTAGCTTGATCCATATAATTTTCATCAACATCTCCCCAAATGAAAAAGTCACACCCGTGAGGAAAGTCGGGACAGTTGAAGTATGGACGTCCAGGGTTGTTGTGAGAGACTGAAATCTTTTCATGAGTCAACAACCAACATTTGCATCTCGGCCCGACACGACCTAGGCGTGAGGCATTGTGGCTTAAACGGGATCTTGAGGAGTACAAACTATTACGATTTGCACATGAGTTGCTACCTTTGCCAACTTTGCTAGTAGCACCTCTGGATTGGGTCATCTTCTGAGGTAAAGAAGAAAATATAACTGCACAAGGAGAATATTAGCGTCTAACAGACAACAAAAAGAAGGAACATATTGCATTGGAAGAAGAGGAGAAGCAAACATTTTGCAATGGTTATGCACAAGAGCAAACAATGTAGGGCTCAGTAAAGTCATCATTGCCCATGACCTCTACGTGAGGGGTTGCTCTACAGCAGAGCATCCAAGCCTTAAAACACCCGCACATTATATAGGGTAATCTTCAGTTGCGAAAGTTTCGCAAACCTTTCTGGGGGCCCACAATGGTTGAGAGGGATCCAGATCCATTGAGATCTCCACCTTGCCCCCTCACACAAATAGAAGAACATATTGCAATGGAAGAAGAGTACTCGCAAACATTTTGAAATGGTTATGCGCAAGGAGCAAACGATGTAGGGCTCAGTAAAGTCATCATTGCCCATGGCCTCTACGTGAGGGGTTGCTCTACAGCGGAGCATCCAAGCCTCTTAAAAACCCACATTAATTTTCCCATATATTAAACTCGTAAAGTCATCAGTTATGCACATTTCATTGCCCTCATATTACCCAAAATAATATCAGAAGGAGAACATTAGCCTCTAACAGACAACAAATAGAAGAACATATTGCAATGAAAAAAGAGTACTTGCAAACATTTTGAAATGGTTATGCGCAAGGAGCAAACGATGTAGGGCTCAGTAAAGTCATCATTGCCCATGGCCTCTACGTGAGTGGTTGCTCTACAGCGAAGCATCCAAGCCTCTTAAAAAACCCACATTAATTTTCCCATATATTAAACTCGTAAAGTCATCAGTTATGCACATTTCATTGCCCTCATATTACCCAAAATAATATCAGAAGAACATTAGCCTCGAACAGACAACAAATAGAAGAACATATTGCAATGAAAAAAGAGTACTTGCAAACATTTTGCAATGGTTATGAGAGCAAACAATGTAGGGTCAGTAAAGTCATCATTGCCAACGATCTCTATGTGAGGGGTTGCTCTATTGCGGAGCATCCAAGCCTCTTAAAACACCCTAATTTTCTGTTTGGCCACGTATTAGCTTGTAAAGTCATCAGTATCTCAATAACAAAAAGGCTTATGAATTAGAAGCAAAATCGTTGGGAGCCGTCGGTTTAATCCCAACAGAGCATCCAAGTCTCTTAACAAAAGGATTTGATCTTCACAACAGAGCATCCAACAGAGCATCCAACAGAACATCCAATCCCAACAGAGCATCCAACAGAACATCCGACAGAACATCCAATCCCAACAGATCATCCAACAGAGCATAGAAGCAAAAGGATTTGATCTTCACAAAGAATAGTGACCGAAGAAAACGCAGCAAATGATCCTAAAGTTTTCATTTGCAAAATAGTCAAATACTTACTGATAGGGTTTCTTCACGAGCGGCAAGGTTGCCAGAGAGAGGAACCAGAGGCCGGCGGTGAAAGGCGGTGATGTAAGGTTGCCGGAGAGAGGATCCAGAGGACGGCGGTGATGCAAGGTTGGCAGAGAGAGGATCCAGAGGCCGGCGGCGAGAACCCAATTTGATTGATGGTCTTCTCTGGTCTCTGGAGAGAGATCGAGAGAGGAAGAAGAGCAGATCTGGGTCCAAAGTGCCGAGAACGAGATGTGGATCTAGTGGGAGAACGAGATCTGGTCTCTGGAGAGAGATCGAGAGAGAAAAAGGGATACCGAGAGAGAGGGGCCGAGCTTACCGGCGGCTAGGGTTCAGGCGAGGAAGTGGGATGCCGAGAGAGAGAGAGAGAGAGAGAGGGAGAGACTTCAAGCTCTCTCAGATGGATAGGGACGCGATGTGGAGATCTCAATGGATCTGAATCGCTATTAACCATTGTGGGCCCCACATGTGAGATGACACCCCCGCGGATCTTAAGAGAAGAAATCGATGGCTTCCAAAGAATTTCGCACAGGGAGCTGTGCGAAACGTTCGCAACCGAAGATTACTCATATATATATATATATAGAGAAAAATGTATATCAGCCCGCGGGCTGAGAGTACTCTCTCAGCCTGCGGTGACGTGGCTCAATTTGTCACCTCACTAA
>JAVJIF010012979.1:0-72500 GCA_038442645.1 Agave tequilana | reverse complement strand
ATCATAATTCTGAGAATATACAGTAAGATATCTGGATGAGGCGAGATTGCAGCAGGAAATGTCGAGCATAGGTGACTCATTTGCTGTGTTTCTATCGTAACTGTCTTGGAAATGCGACGATATGGTGGTTGTTGGATTAGCGTCTAGGTGTGTAGCTTTGATTCTTAAGATCCCTGGGCATTTTTCTATAAATACCCTATTAGAAGCAGAGGCAGAGAGATATCCAGAGATCAAAAACTAGGGTTTTTCTTTAGTTCTTTTTCTTTCGAATAATCTGTATTAATTTTTTTGGTTTAGATCCAAAGTGATTCTGTAAGAAAGAAAGAGCGATTGTAATTGGAAGTGACATTTCAATACAAGGTTTTAATTTTTCTCCTTATTCTATTTTGTGTCAATTACTTTAATTTTAATTATGCACTCTTTTACTTCTTCTTTTCTTTGCTTCGCTTTAATTATGAATAACTAATTTTTCTTCTTGGCTCGCTAATTTCTAAACACTACTAACTCTAACTCTTTGATTGATAACTTGATTGAATCATATATATGTCTAAATTCAAGCCTTGCGATTATGCGAGTGTTCTTGAAGGCACATGACGATGTTGCTAACTTGTTATTTAATCTAACACTAAGTCAATAATTTTTCTTATTCTATGCTTGCTACATATTGATAGTTTAATGCTTAATTTTGACCAATTGTTGATTCAAATAGGAGTTTTTCTTTCCATCTTATCTATCTTGCTTAATGCCTGTGCAAACTCCAAGGTAGAATTCTTACCTCTGATTCAAAGTGAGGTAAATATCTCTCAAAGGTTAGTATATTAGTGGTGATAGATGATTAGTGAGCTTTGAGATTTTCTCATTTTTAATAAACAAATCAAATCTCTTTCCTTTTAAGTTTTCTTTCTTTTTAGAAACTCATTTTCAAAACCCTTATTTTTTTTCCTTCCATCTTTTAAGTTTTTCTTTTCTTGTTTCCTTTCTCTCAAATTTTCAAAACAAAAAACCAAAAATAAATCACTTTTCTTTCTCTATTCTTTTCTATTTTGGTTTCTTAAGCAGAGAAGAGATTGTTTTAAGAACCGTACTGAAACGCTTTCATCACATCCCTCCTTGTGGATCACAACCTGTTTAGCCACTTGCTATGACGGTTAAATTGCGCGAAACCAGAGAAACACTTCTGCTTTCAGATAACATATTTTAAAAGTCGAGATTTTTCCCAATCACTTGTTTTGCTCAAGAATGAGCGAAAGATAGGTGTGAGGATGTGATTATTCATCGATTCTGCATTATTACTTGTATTTCTTCATCATTTTACAAATAAAACCCTGCATGAACTGATATTTATTTAGTATGTGCAGGTTACACTAAATAAGTGTAAAATAGAAAAAATGAGCTATATGGACCCATTTATTAGAATTATTCAAAGATTTCTTGTAGCTCAAGTTACTTCTAGAAGCGCAAAATGGAAACCCATTTTGGACCCCGAATTAAAAGCCCAATCTGCTTGTGCTATGTGGCCAATAAAAAGAAATTATAAATATAAGAAGCATCCCTAATCAGCATAAACATGTGGCTCAAAATTCTAGACCAATTGCCTAGATATTGCCTTGTTTCCATGGCAAATGACACGGATTCGCGGCAATCTCAGAGCTAATGGCCCTGATTTTTACGCGTGAAATTGTTTCTTGGGGGTCAAGTCACTGATGCTATACAAACAACACCAAGGGACTGAGAAACGGGGAGAGGAGACCAGAAGAAAGGGTTTCTCCTTCAAGATTTAGATTAGAATTTTTTTTTCTTTTTCTTTTTCTTGTCTTTTCTCTTTTTTGTAGATCTAAGATTAGATTAGAGAGAGATTCATGAGAAAAAGAAAGAGATATTGTATAGAAAGTGACAATCTAATGCAAGACTCCTCTTTTATCTTCATAGTTTCTTAATATCATCTATTTGTTTTCATTTTATTTTTTCTTCTTCCTGCTTTGATTTTACATACTTTCTTTCATTATGTGCAACTAATTTCTGACCCTCATGGCTAACCTCTAACTACTACTACTTACTAACTCTTGGTGTGAAATTAACCTAATAGATTCATTGATGCCCCCAAAGATTGTGCCTTGCTCTTGCAAGAGTCATGGATGACTCATGATGATGAGTTCTAACTTCTAACTTGCCAACTTTCTGTTGTGCGCCGACAACAACCCCACAGAGGAACCCTAGATCTCCAAAGCATAGAAGAACAGTACCACAAACCAGCACAAACACCAATCACAGAGAAAAGCACAGAAACACAGATTTAACGAGGTTCGGCCTTGATGCCAACATCCTCGGGGCAAGAAAGGGGGAGGGTTTTTATTGATTTCTACAAATCAATACACATGCAGCAATGAGGATTGAGAAGTTCTGCTTCTGCTCTACTATCCTCCCTGATTGCACACAAAAACCCTCTCACAAAGATACCTCTCAAGATACAAACCCTAGAAATTCAACACAGCCCTTAAATAGGGTCCAAAATAACCCTTTCCGAAAATAGCAGACCCGATTGTCGGTCGACGGCCGGTCGACCGAACCCATGCACCGGTCGACCGGGCCGGTCGACCGTTCACAACCGAGAGTTGGGTCACTTCAGTCGGTCGACCGGGCGGTCGACCGAGCTCCTCCTGCGGTCGACCGGACCGGTCGACCGCTGATGTCTTGTGCATGTTGTGCACGTCGGTCGACCGGACCGGTCGACCGAGCCACTGCTTCTGCCGACGGTCGACCGGGCCGGTCGACCGTGCGCCTGTACTTCTGCTGATTTCTGGTTCTCTTCTTCTTCTCTTCGTCGACTTCCTCGACGACTTCCTCCCCTAACAATTCTCCACCTCGGTGAAGATTTTTTCAAAATCTGAGCCGATCTCCAACGTACCCCAGTCTTTCACCTGGCGAAATCGACACACGATCTCGGGGAAATCGTCACACGATCTCGGCTTGCGCGCACCGGACGAAATCGACACACGATCTTGGCAAAATCGACACACGATCTCGGCTTGGAATCTGTAGCTCAGCTATCCACTGGAAAGCACCGCACATGCCTTCCCTGCACTTCACCTTAGGAGAACTTCCATACATGCCGATCACCATACCGTGGCTCCTCCTCCGCAACTTCCCAACCTCACGAAGACTCCTCATGAGCCAACACTGACTCTCCAACTGACTAGCTCTATCTAGTCTACCTGTCTTCCACTGACGGTCCAACCAAGTCTGCATAGAGCACACCAAACATCATCGGCTTCAACTGGATGTACACCACTCCTTATGCAAGCTCATCATCTTCTCACCGGAAGATCAACCTGTTCATCGAGATCACAACACCTCACCACTACGTGAGATCCAACTGGCCACAACACTTCACCTCTACGTGAAGCCTCTCCACCTCTACGTGAAGTTCCATCGGCCACAACTCTTCACCTCTACGTGAAGATCCAAACAGCTTCTCGAGAACCCAAATAGCTTCATAAGAGTTGCATCACCAAATGGCTGCGCCTTTACGGCTGCCTACGTACCTTGCCCAAAGGATCAAACCAACTGTAGTTCATTTAAATGAGCTCTATCAAGCTCAAACACTGGTACATGTATCTGCAGCAGCGAACCTGTCAGACTGAGTCATATGAACCTCTTCTCGACCATCATGGAGAACAACGGCCTTCAACTTGAGCTTGTCGCGATCACAAGCTTGAGATTCATGCTTCTTTCCCCACAAGCGTGGTTTCACCTTGGTTCCAATAGCTGCAAGCACCTCGACATCCTCAGTAATGTCTTCAACCTGTTCAGCATCACCCTTGGTTTCATGATCTCCACCCGGTGTCACATCCAATGAAGTCTTCACTGATGCCGAACCAATTGGAGATGGTGGAGTAGCATCAACCTCCACCCGCTGCGATACTTCCTTGGTCTCCGTCCTCTCCACCTGCTGAGAGACGGTAGACTTCAACACTGAAGTCTCTCCAAATGTGACATGCATGCTCATCACGATCTTCTTGTCTTCGGGGTCCCATAACCTGTAGCTGTTCCTCTTGACGCCCAAATACACAAACCTCTTTACTCGCGGATTCACTTTGCCATTCTTGGCACTGAAGTAGGTCGGACTTTCAAATTCCCGCAGCAAACAATGATCTTAAGCAGCTTTCCCAGACCAAATATCCAATGGTGCTTTACCTCCTATCGCAGTCGATCTATTCATGAGATGGCTAGCATACACAGTCGCCTCAGCCCAAAACGACTTGTCCAATCCTACATTAGACAACAACCTCCGAACCTCCTCCAGAAAGGAACGGATTACTTCTTTAGCCAACCCATCTGTACCTATCGTGAAGTGAGTAACAATTCCGGTGTTCTGGCCAAATTGTAGGAATTGGTACATGTCCTTTCCAACATTACCAATCTTTAGCTCCTTAATCTTCCTACCTATCTGCCTCTCCATTCTTCCTTTCCACTTCACCAATATATCTAGGGCTTCACTACTTTGTCTCATTGGATATATCTAACAATGCCTAGATACACTATCAACGAAAGAGATAAAGTACCTGTGACCTCTAAGCGATGCCGTCTTAGCAGGTCCCCAAATGCACACGTGAACACACTCAAGAAGACCTTCATTGCGGTGAATACTGGTGCTGAATTTCACCTTCTTCTTGTCCAGAACGCTGTGTTCACCTTCCAACTCGCAGGTAGCAGCAGCTTCCAGCGATTCCATCTTTGCAGGAGCTCGCAAAGATTTTTTTCCTTCCTGTCCGTCCTTTCCCTACCAGACCTCTGGGCAACCATCATCTGAGGAACTGAAAGTCTCCACCTGACCTGTCACCGTACTACCCTTCAAGTAGTAGAGATTGTCTCGGCGGACGCCCTTCATCACCACCATCGAGCCTCTGATCATCCTGAGATCGCCATCTCGAACAGATATCACCATGCCCGATACTTCCAAAGCTCCAATAGAGATGAGATTTCTCTTCAACTGAGGTATATACCTCACTCCCTTCAGCTCCCTTACCATCCCATCAAACATCCTAATTCAGATTATACCTACAGCCTCCATGCTACATGGGTGATCATCGCCCATAACGACCGAACACCCCTCCAGCTTCTCAAAGCTAGAAAACTAACCCCGATTAGGGCACGCATGGTATATTGTACCTGTATCCAAAATCCACTCATCTTCCCATGAGTGACCAACGATGGGAGTAGTGACTGAAAATGAGAAACCTGATGAGTCCGAATCTGATCCATCTGCCTGTGAACTACTCCTCTGAGTATTTGTCACCTTTGCAAGATTTGCTTCAGCCTTCGACTCCTTCTTCTCTTTGAACTTCGGACAGTCCACTTTCCAGTATCCTATTTCTCTGCAGAAGGCACACTGGTTCTTCCTCAGATCCCTATAGCCCGACCTGGACTTTGATCTTCCTCTTTCTTCACTGCCCTTCCTAGATGAACCCCTGCTTCTTACCGCTAGCGCCTCTGCCGACGAGCTTGACTAAGAAGGTTGTCTCTCCTTTCTCCTCGTCTCATAATTTGCCAGTGCAGACGACACCTCATGAAAGTCCAGAGTCTGTCTACCATTGATAAAGGTTAGAGTGAATGTCTCATACTCCTCCGCCGAGAGTGAGTTCAAGAGGATTATCGCCTTGTCTTTCTCATCTATCTTGACATCCACGTTCACCAAATCTGTAAGAAGCTTCTGTAGCGGTTGATGTGTTCATTTATGGAGCTCCCCTTCTTCATCTGAAACCCATACAGCTTGCTTTTCAGCTGCAACCGTGATTCCACACTCTTGGTCAGATATTTCTTCTCCAGGACCTCCCACAAATGCTTTGCCGATGTCCGTGTAACGCAAGATATTTAATGTCTTATGTTAAACACGAGCGAATCAACCCACACGCTGACCTGTTCATCTTCTCCCACTCTTCATCAGTGGTCGTGCTTCGCTTCTTCTCCAGAAGCAGAGTATCCTCGAGGTTCGATGCATTCAGGGCATCCATAACCTCACATCTCCACATCCTAAAATTATTTGTGCCGTTAAACTTCACCACGTCTATCCTCGGATGAGAATCCATGGTCCTAACTGAAGTACTTTCTTCTGCCATTTATCTAACTGAAACTTCTGTATATGCGGAAAACCAACTGGAAATAGATCACAACTTCGATAAAAACAGATTTTTTACCTTCTTCCCGAAATCCTAGATTGAGTTTCTGACTGGATCTACTCCACCAACAATTCCTTGAGCACTCCTTGCGTCCTTCTGAGATCGACACACGATCTCACGAACACGACTACCGCTGATCTGAGATCGACACACGATCTCCACCGAATCAGCTCCCGAAGCCCTTCGAATCTCCAGAAAAAATCCCAAGCGAAACCTGAGAAGCTCTGATACCACTTGTTGTGCGCCGACAACAACCCCACAGAGGAACCCTAGATCTCCAAAGCACAGAAGAACAGTACCACAAATCAGCACAAACACCAATCACAGAGAAAAGCACAGAAACACAGATTTAACGAGGTTCGGCCTTGATGCCTACGTCCTCGGGGCAAGAAAGGGGGAGGGTTTTTATTGATTTCTACAAATCAATACACATACAGCAATGGGGATCGAGAAAGTTCTGCCTCTGCTCTACTCTCCTCCCTGATTGCATACAAAAACCCTCTCACAAAGATACCTCTCAAGATATAAACCCTAGAAATTCAACACAGCCCTTAAATAGGGTCCAAAATAACCCTTTTCGAAAACAGCAGACCCGACTGTCGGTCGACCGACCGACCCCATGCACTGGTCGACCGGGCCGGTCGACCGTTCCCAATCGAGAGTTGGGTCACTTCAGTCGGTCGACCGAGCTCCTCCTGCGGTCGACCGGACCGGTCGACCGCTGATGCCTTGTGCATGTTATGCACGTCGGTCGACCGGACCGGTCGACCGATCTACTGCTTCTGCCGACGGTCGACCGGGCCAGTCGACCGTGCGCCTGTGCTGCTGCTGATTTCTGGTTCTCTTCTTCTTCTCTTCGTCGACTTCCTCAATGACTTCCTCCCCTAACACTTTCAACTAACTCTCTTATCTCATGCTTGCCTCTAATGATTTTGATGATTTAATATTTGATTTAGTTTGCTTGTGATGCAACTTTGAATTTCATCCACTCACCTTTGGCTCATACTATTTGTGCACTTGCTTCTCATCCCATGCTCGTCTTCTAATGGATCTTAGTGAGTTGATGTTCAAGTTGCCCTATGAAGCAAGGTTGAGGGAGAAAAATAATCTTATGGATTATGCCTTGAATGCTCTCTAATTGCAACCACTACTCTCTGGGCCAATGGTCAAGATGAGGCAATCAATCCACTAAGAGTAGCAAGTTCATGGATCTAGTAGTAAGTTAGTCATGAGATTCCTTTTATTTGATTTTGTTTTCAAATCACATTTCCTACATCACTATGGTTTCAGCTTCTCCTTCTTCTTCTTCTCTTTTGCTTTTCTTTTTCTTTTCTTTCTTTTGAAACAAAGAAGAATTTATTATCGATTTCATAAATTACCGACAAGCTTCTATCACTCCCTCCTTGTGGATACGACCCACATAACCACTATGCTATGCAAAAGTAATTAGAAAAGCCAAATCATGATCCCTAATTTCAAAATACTACTTTCTGTGTTTCGATTTTCAGTTCAATCAACATGAAGCAACCTGAAAGGTTCGTTTAGGAAGGTCAAGAAAATAATGTGTCTTCTCAAGAAGTCCCTTTTTGGATGAAGCGATCTCTCAAGCAGTGGTACAAACGGTTCGACTCAATTATGATCAAGGCCAGCTACACACAATATGAGTATGACAGTTGTGCTTATTTAAAGCAGTGCAATAATGATCTCAAATATTTATTGTTGTATGTTGATATTATGTTGATTGCTGTGAGAAATAATACACATATTCAGAATATTAAAACTCAACTAAAGAAGGAGTTCGACAAGAAAGATTTAGGAGAAACCAAGAAGATCTTAGATATGGAGATCAATCGTGAAAAGAGTACAGACAAGCTCTGGCTGTCACAGAAGAATTATGTTTTCAAGATGTTGAAATGTTCAACATGGCTGAAGTAAGATCGGTCACTACTCTTTTAGCTGGTCACACTCCTTTGGCAGGTCACAACATAGGCGAAGTACATAGTTGCAGTTGAGGTGTCTAAGGAAGCTTTGTGGTTGAGAGGATTGATCGGTACATTTGGCATCATATAGGATTTAGTTCTGGTCTACTACGATAATCAGAGTGCGATACATCTCGCTAAGGATCACATGTATCACAAGCGGACAAAGCACATTGATGTGATGTATCACAGGATACGTCAATGGGCTATAAGGTTATTGACTTGTAAAGATCAGTATGAAAAAGAATCCAGCAAACATGATGATAAAGACCATCCCAATGAAGAAGTTCATCCCAGTAGAGAAGTTTATCCCGGTGGAGAAGTTCAAAATATTTCTGAACTTCATCAATGTTCTCCAAAGATAGGGTGGAGAATGAGCTCTTAGGAGGGAGCCGTGTGAAGTCACTAAAGGAGCTTATTGATGGTACTAAGGCCAATTTCTATAAGGAGCTCATGACATGTGAGTCAAGGTGGAGATTGTTGGCATTTTGGTTGCTCACATCCATTGGAGAAGACTATACAATAAGATGGAGGAGATTTCAGAAGGTTCAGCAGCAAAAAATGTGCACAAACATACACAGGCTCAGTTTATCGTCAGCTAAAACCGGCGATCGACAGGTGGTCGACCGCGAGCCAACAAAGAGTAAGGACATCTCAGTCTGTACTGTCAACAGGTAGCATTGTCTGTCGAAGACAAGTCGACAAGAGATCGATCGTTGCTTTAACAGAGACTGAATATGTCTCAGTCTGTCGACAACTGACGCAGCTATCAACAGCTACGGGTATTTTCAGAATCCGAACTGTTTTTAGATTTTGATTTTGAAAGGATTTCCAAATTCTTCTTTGTAAAGGTGGTTGATTTGATGGCTAGGGTAGTTTTGCTGAAGATTTAGAAGATCTAGATTTATTCTAAATATTTATAAAACTCGTAGGGCTGTGGGTTTTAAATAGAGTGCTTGAAAAAGAGATTTCCACCTTGTATTGAGAGTTTGAGAGATCCTAAATAGAGATTCTTGTAAACTCTTGTATTGCTTCTCAAATTAATAAGATTCTCTCTCTCTCTCCTCACTCAAATCTTGTGTTTCTTGATTTGTGATATGTGTTCTTTCTCTTGTGATGATCAAGTTATATTACCTGCTAGGTAGATTGCTCGGGACTTCCGCGAAGACTCTTATTGTTTGGTGGTATCTATCACAACAGTCCGTACTATAAATCAAAAGTTATTGAAAGCAGTAAAAAAAAAAGAAATTTAACATTATGCTACACCTACTCTAAATCAAAAGGTGAATTGCCAAAAAAAAAAAAAAGAACAGTTCAAAATAAAGTAATTGCTTGCTTCATGATGCAACTAGCTCACTGCTTTAGATAACTGAGGAAACCATCCATCCTTGTAAACTCTTGTATTGTTTCAATAGGGAGTTTTAATAGATTTGTAACGCGGACACACAAATGAATAGAATTATTTTGCGAATCCTACAGAATGAAAATGTCGATTCGGTTTGGATAATTCAAATCCGTTTACATCCCTATATAAAAATGAGCTTTGAATATAAACATCTAACGAGAAAAGAAAAGAACAAGTGGGTATTTAACGTACAATTATGAAACAACTTGGGCGTAAATTTAATCAGTTTCAAAACATGGAAATGAAATTATTTTCCCAAAACAATAAACATCTCATCAAGTCAACTTTATCGATCACCAAAACCTTAAAAAAATTTCCATTAAATACCATGTGCATTGTGTTCTAACAATAAACAACCATCCCATGGACAGCATGGACAATAAGATAAGATATGTTCGAATTGATTTCACAACAACCAAGCCACTGATTGGATATACGTGATTAATTAACGTGCTAAATATTCAGTCAAACCGAAGAATTCGTCCACAAATTAAGTTTGAATTGGATTAATCACTGATTATTCCAGCCCAAGAATTCAAACTGTTCTTGAATGCAGAGAAAAGAAGCAAGAGGAGCCATAGCAAAAGATGGCAGATAGAGAAGAGAGGAGCCCTCTGATAACCTACAGAGGAGAAAACGATGGAATCGAGCTGGGCTTTGCGAAGGGAGCGTGGGAGGAGTCCAAGAAGTTGTGGAGCATCGTTGGTCCTGCGGCCGTCTCAAGAACAGCTCTGAGCAGCATGAACCTCATCACGCAAGCGCACGCCGGGCACCTCGGTGAGCTCGAGCTCGCCTCAATCTCCATTGCGATCACAGTCGTCAGTGGCTTCAGCTTCGGCATGTTGGTAACTAGCTACTCAAAACTTTCGAATCAGCACGCATAGTTCTACAATTATATCTCGAACATATACTAGCGTTTGAACTTCGTATTATGCACTGTGGGAGAAGCAGTAGGGTTTCACTGCTTCGTGCTTTGCATCTGCATTCAGATAAAAACTTGGTTGAAGTTGTCTCGAAAAAGCTAGTTTTGATATATTCAATGCAAGGCCTCGTTGAGAAAGCTGGGCTCTCTCTACTCTTCATGAATCATGAAATCATGAATCCCCTTTTTCTAGCGTAAAGAAGGACAATCTTATTAGATTAAAACTTAAAGACTTCATGATGATGAAATCACCCAATAATAGATCTAGAATCAATACACCTCAAGAACAAGTATATAAATATATGTACATACTTGAAGCCATTAGAAGGATTGATGAAGGTAGATTGATGAAGATCTCAGTCCCTTTCTTTTCTCCTTGCAAACCCTAATGTAGTCTCCTTTCTTCTCTCTGTCTCTTTTCTTTGCACAAACTCAAAATTCTGTAATCTAATGGATCCCCTCAAAAGGGTTTTTTTTTGCCTATAATAGAGGAGAGAAGAGGGTCTACAATTGCAAGTAACCGTATGAGAGAAAACCACCCATCATGGCCCTTCATCTCCCATATGGTTATTAAACTTATATAAAACTAACATTTATATTTGGGCATACATTAAATATCAGTTAGGCTATGATTTATGGAATCCAATTAACAATTAAAAGATTAGTGGGCTACTAAAATGTGAGACTAACATTCTCCCACTTGGACCACTAGCCGATTACATTACAACTTTAGAAAACAAACAAAAAAGACTCATTTAAATACATTTGACTCCGTTGGATTCCATACTGAAAAACTTTGACACGTGATCACGAATTTTTGAAAAATAATAACTGATAAGCCCAAATAATGAGATACTGTAATACTGCAATTAGCTTGGACCACCAATGTGAGTCATAGCGGTTATACAACATTTATGTCATACTCCCTTCTATGTACCACAACACTGATAACCCTCACTAATAGAGTCTATAACCGAAACGACCCCTGTAATTTGTCTTGTCAAGACTTTTCCTGTTTAACAAACATCCATACATAATATGTGCACACATAGTTGGATAACAGAAAATACAGAAACAAACTTTTATATTGCGCAATAGTGTCAATTACATAAGCACCAAAACATACATTACAGATTACTCAAAAGACCCATTCTAATAACATGTTCTTTGAATGTCTTTGGAGGCAATCCCTTGGTCAATGGATCAACAACCATTAGAGTGGTACTTAAATTCTCAATTGACACTCGTTGTTTCTGAACTCTTTCTTTAACGACTAAGTACTTAAGTTTCATGTGTTTGGAACCACTAGAGTACTTTCCATTCTTAGAGAAGAAAACGGCTGCTGTATTATCACAAAATATCTTCAGCGGCCTGGCAATAGAATCAACTACACCAAGTGCTGAGATGAAATTACGTAACCATAATGCATGACTTGAGGCCTCGAAACATGCTACGAACTCAGCCTCCATCGTGGATGAAGCAGTGATAGACTGCTTTACGCTCTTCCACGAGATTGCCCCACCAGCTAGCATGAATATAAAGTCTGAGGTAGACTTTCTGCTATCTGGGCAACCAGCAAAATCTGAGTCCGAATAACCGATCACTTCTAACTGATCTGATCTCCTATATGTGAGCATATGATCCTTCGTCCTTTGAAGATACCGCATCACTTTCTTTGCCAATTTTCAATGCTCCATTTCTGGATTACTCTGGTATCTTCCTAACATTCCAACTGCAAAACCGATATCTGGCCTGGTACAAGTTTGTGCATACATCAAACTCCCAACTGTTGGCGCATATGAAACTTTCTGCATTTGATCCTTTTCTAAGTCATTTCTAGGACACTGACTCCCACTTAATTTGTCACCCTTCATGATGGGTGCACAACTGGCTGAACAAAGTTCCATGTGAAATCTTTCCAAGACTCGATTGATATAACCTTTCTGAGACAGTCCTAATAATCCTCGAGATCTATCCCTGAAGATCTCTATGCCAATGACATAAGCTGTCTCACCCATATCAACCATCTTAAAGTTCTTGGTAAGATAGTCTTTGGTTTCATACAGTAAACCAATATCACTACTGGCTAACAAAATATCATCCACATACAGAACCAAAAAGATAAACTTGCTCCCACTGATCTTCAGATATATGCACTGATCAACAGTGTTTTCTTTAAATCCGAATGAGGTAATGGTATTATTAAACGTTATATACCATTGCCTGGAAGCTTGTTTTAGTCCGTAGATGGATTTCTTTAATTTGCAAGCCAAGTGTTCTTTTTCTTTCTTTGCGAACCCTTCAGGTTGCTCCATGTATATTTTCTCATCCAAATTTCCATTCAGAAAAGCTGTTTTCACATCTATTTGATGTAACTCTAAGTCATAATGAGCTACAAGGGCCATAATGATTCTAAAAGAGTCCTTCTTTGATACTGGAGAGAAGGTTTCTCTATAATCAATGCCTTCTTTCTGAGTGAAACCTTTAGCCACAAGTGTGGCCTTATATCGTTCGATATTGCCTTTAGCATCGCGCTTGGTCTTAAAGACCCATTTACACCCGACTTTCTTACAGTTACTAAGCAATTCGACGAGATCCCGGACTTTGTTTTGGTCCATAGATTTCAACTCCTCATTCATAGCATCAATCCATTTGCTAGAATCATTATTTTCGATGGCTTGTGAAAATGAAACTGGATCTTTATTAATCCCAATATCGAAATCAGATTCCTGTAGATACACCACATAATCATCTGAAATGGCAGATCTTCTTTCCCTCTGAGATCTCCTCAAAGCTGCCGGTTGTGGTCGTTCTACAACATTTTCAGTGGCGATATCCTCATGAAGTGGTGAACCATTATCATTATGTTGTTCTGGTGACTCAGCTTGATGATTAAGCTGAGGGATAACAATTTCTCTTGAAGGAAAGGGTATTGGGATATTTACCCTTATCACCTCAAGATCCACCTTTCTTGTTTCATCACTCCCACTAATTTCGTCATTCTCAAGGAATCTGGCATTACCAGTTTCAACAATTCTGGTACTATTGTTAGGACAATAGAATTTGTACCCTTTAGACTTATCTGGATAACCAATGAAATACCCAGATATGGTCCTGGAGTCTAATGTCTTTTCATGTGGATTATATATTCTAGCCTCTGCTGGACAACCCCAAACATGTAAATGTCTTAAACTAGGTTTCCTACCAGTCCACAACTCGAAAGGAGTTGTTGAGACTGCCTTACTAGGAACCCTGTTCAAGATATACATAGCAGTCTTTAAGGCTTCACTCCAGAATGAATTAGGTACATTAGAGAAGCTCATCATGCTCCTAACCATATCCAAAAGTGTCCGGTTTCGCCTTTCAGCAACTCCATTCTGCTGAGGCGTACCTGGCATTGTGTATTGAGCACAAATGCCATGCTTTTCTAGAAATTTGGCAAATGGGCCAGGATTCTGTCCTGACTCATCGTATCTACCATAATACTCACCACCTCGGTCTGATCTCATGATTTTAACTTTTCTATCTAATTGTCTCTCGACCTCTGTAATGAACACCTCAAGGATGTCAACAGCCTGAGATTTTTCATGAATTAGATATACATAACCATAACGAGACAGATCGTCTATAAAGGTGATAAAGTATCTCTCTCCCGTAAAACATGGAATAGAGAATGGTCTGCAAATGTCTGTATGAATAATCTCAAGAAGCTCTTTGCTTCTTGTGGCACCTTTCTTGGTGTGTTTGGTTTGCTTTCCTTTTATACAATCCACACACAATCCAAAATCAGTGAAGTCTAGATTATCCAAAATCCCATTTTTCACTAATCTTTCAATTCTATCTCTGGAGATATGCCCCAGTCGTCTATGCCACAAGATAGAAGATTTTTCATCAATTAAGCCACGTTTAGAACCAACATTCGAATGCAGGGTTAAAAGAGATTGTGCAAACTCATAATTCAAGAAAATTTTATATAAACCATCACATAAAATTCCATGTCCAACCGAAAATGAATTAAACATCAAATTGAGTTTTCCACAACTAAATAAAACTGAATATCCAGCAACATCTAATTTGGATAAAGACATTAAATTCCTAGAAATCGAAGGTACATAAAAAGTGTCTACAAGATCCATCTGATGACCCGTCTCTAAGAGTAGGCGATAAGTTCCAACAGTCTCGACCTCCACTTTGAGACGGTTCCCCATAAAGACAAATCTTTCACTTTCCTTCGGTTTCCTAGTTGTAAGGAATCCCTGCATTGAATTCGTTATGTGAGTTGTGGCTCCAGAGTCAATCCACCAAGTATTAGAAGGAACTTCAGTAAGATTTGATTCATAACATACAAAAGAAAGATTCATACCTTTCTTTTCGAACCAAGCCTTTCTCTTGTTGCAATCCTTCTTCACATGTCCTTTTCTGTCACAAAAGTAGCATTTGACAGTGAAACTCTTTCCATGACCCTGGCTACTTTCCCCAGGTTCATTCCCTTTCTTCGGTGGAAACCTCTTACCTTTTCCATACTTTCCTGTCTTATGTATAGCTCCTTGAGTTACTGCCAACACCGAGTGATGTCCTTCTTGCCTCAGTCTCACTTCCTCTTGAACGCACATATTAGTCAGTTCATTCAGATTCCACCTATCCTTATGAGTATTATAGTGAATCTTGAATGGTCCGAATTGAGGAGGAAGTGAGTTGAGGATGAACTGTACCAAGAAAGATTCATCTACTTTCATTCCCAGTGTTCCTAACTTTGCAGCTTTATCAGTCATATTGAGGATATGTTGTTGGACTCCTCTACTACCATCATATTTCATGGTAGTTAACTCAGCCATAAGAGTGCCAGCCAATGACTTATCAGCAGATTTAAAACGGTCTTTTACAGCAGTTAAGAGTTCTGAAGCGTTAGCAGTCTGAGGGAGTGAAGTTTTGATATTGTTGGCAATGGTCATTTTAATAAACATAAGATTGAGTCTGTTCGACCTTTCCCAGGTTTTAGCATGGCTAACCTGATCTGCTGTACTTTCAGCAGTGACTTCCTCAGGTTTCTCAACTAGAAGAGCCAGATCAAGATCCAGTACACCCAGTGTGAATTGAACATGTTCAAACCATTCAGAGAAGTTTGTACCATTCAGGGCTGGAATGCTAGATGCATGAGAGTGTAAGGAAGTTGGAACGTTCACTGAAACAAAATAAGATAAAGCTCACATTAAGGCCTCGAGTCAATACAAAAACATTAAATTTTATGAAGATGAATTATTGATATCACTTTGATTTCTCCTTTGGGCGAAACCTAAGCATATCCAGCATTCACTCTACAGGTGAGACCTTTTATCACCTATGTAGGTCTAATATAATTTATGCCACTTAGACAGTAAGTCATGTTACCTTTGGGTATCCAATTCTACACCACTAAGTTGCACAAATTACACTACCCTACCCGGTTCGTAATTATTTGAAAGAGACTTTCCTTTGGGTTAGTCCCAATCTCCTAACTAGAACCGCCACCGAGAATATTATTGACCTTAATGTCACCCTTATTGACAAGTCTTTTATGTAGTTGTATATTCATAAGGCTCACTAATGTAGGTCACTTTGGCAACTACTAAATCATTAAACCGTATGAATATAAAACTAACCAATAATATTCTCTAACCTTTTATTTGAGTTATTCTATAATTCACCAATATTGTCACTTGACCAAATCAATCACTATTAACACAATAATATTAAATGTGTAACATACATTTATGATTGAACTAAACAAATATTAGTCGACTGGTCAAGGTAGTCCTAGTCGACTAGGGGCAAGTCAAGTCGACTATAAATGAAAGGCTAGTCGACTAGGGGCAAGGCAAGTCGACTATAAATGAAAGGCTAGTCGACTAGCAGAGAAACAGAGAACCACACATCTCTCGGGTCAACCTATTAGTCGACTAGGGCAAGGGGTTTAGTCGACTATACTAGTTATTAGTCGACTACTAAAATGATCAAGTCGACCGACAGTGAAAATACAGAGAGTCATTATTTTCCTGGGAGGAGACCTAGTCGACTAGAGGTGTGGGCAAGTCGACTAACAGGAGATGAAACAGAATACTTATAACTGTTATTCGACTAAAGCCATATCAAAAAGTACATTAGGGTTTGTTATTCAACCAAAAATTAATTTTGATCCAAGTGATTGAATTAGTGGAATATTAATAGAATTTTGAAGAAAAGCTAATAAATCCTCTTTAAAAATTCTACAGTTGAATGATCTGAATTTCTTTTTGAAACAGTTAATCAAAAACCTAATTTTATGAATGTTTGATTTCAACAGGTGTTGTCCATAATCTTTATTCTGAGATGTACAGATTCAAAACCTTGCTATGATACCAAATATTAGATTAAAACTTAAAGACTTCATGATGATGAAATCACCCAATAATAGATCTAGAATCAATACACCTCAAGAACAAGTATATAATATATGTACATACTTGAAGCCATTAGAAGGATTGATGAAGGTAGATTGATGAAGATCTCAGTCCCTTTCTTTTCTCCTTGCAAACCCTAATGTAGTCTCCTTTCTTCTCTCTGTCTCTTTTCTTTGCACAAACCCAAAATTCTGTAATCTGATGGATCCCCTCAAAAGGGGTTTTTTTGCCTATAATAGAGGAGAGAAGAGGGTCTACAATTGCAAGTAACCGTATGGGAGAAAACCACCCATCATGGCCCTTCATCTCCCATATGGTTATTAACTTATATAAAACTAACATTTATATTTGGGCATACATTAAATATCAGTTAGGCTATGATTTATGGAATCCAATTAACAATTAAAAGGTTAGTGGGCCACTAAAATGTGAGACTAACAAATCTCTCTTATAGAATCCAATCCGGTTAACTTCAAAGATATAAAATGTAAAATAAATACAATTTTTGAAATTCATACTTGGAATAGTTTTTCCAATGGAAGAATGGCTGCACGATGCGAGGCAATGAATTAAACATATAGACACAGTTTTCCTTGAGAAGATGATTGATTTCCAGTTTTAGGCACAATAAAGTAGCCGCCTCGATCGGCCCATAAATTGTTGGGATTTTATCTTGTTTCTCAGAATAGATGATGTATCAAGAAGATCCAATCAAATTGGAGAAGACGAAGACGTGAAGCAGGAGAAGCAAATCCAGCAGAGTCATATTAGTCGGCTGTGTAGCCGAGTAATGCTCAGACCAGAAAAGGCAGTGTTTACAGTTAGTTGACTTATAGTTCTTATCAGTCGACTAGTCTTAGGACCAATCGACTAGTCTGAAGAACTAGTAAACTAGTTTGCCGTTCTGAAGCGTGAATAGAAGTGGTGCGAGTTTTCTTTTCTGATGGAGTACGAATATGATTCAGATTATATTCAATAAAGATTTCTTTCTAAAGTTTAAAGAGTTTAAAATTCTTTTAGATCAAGAAAATCAATTCCTATAGGGATCAAGTTCTTCAAGCATCTGATGGCCAAAATCATCTCGTAGTCCGAATAGAATTTGTATTGTAAAATCCTATAAATAAATGTTATAACTCAGTAGATTGGAACAACACAAGCAAAATAAGAGGAAGCTAAGAAAGAGAGACGAATGTGACAATGCATAGGAGAAGGTATACTCCTGTAATATTGTGAGATTCAAGAGGATTATGAATATTCTTGTGGGAATCAAGGGGAAGGTTAAATCTCTTTACCAAGTTTATTAATAAAACTCTCTCAAGTTCTCTCCCGTAGACGTAGGCCAAGTTTGGACCAAAGCATATTAAATCCTCATGTTTTTTCTATTCTTTTGTCTTGGTATTGCTAATTTACTTTATAATAATTTTTTTTGTAAGTATTACATATTGTCATGATTTTGCAACGTCGATCACGATCTTGGACGTGCATAACAGTTATATCGTAACCCGATTGTTAATCTCAACAATTGATATCATAGCTGTCATGTGACACAACATAAATAGAAGAGAGACTATGGCCTCGGGTACAAGACTCTGACTCTTTACTATTCTTTGTTCCTATTTACCCTTTGAACCGAGAATTGATTTAAGCATCGGAGGGACCTCCTCTGGTCAAAAACTCTAGTATAATATAACTCAACGTAACAGATTCAAATAACCTTAATAACATATCAGTTTCTTTAAAAACAACATCTTAAAGAAATTTAATGAAATTAATAATCTGATAGAATTTTAATATTGTTTTAAGAAGAAATGTTTCAAGCACTTGACTAAACGATTTTTCCACGCAGGGTTGGAAATGGACTTAGCAGACCCAAAACACGATTAGGTTGACATGAACATTTTTTTGATACATGGATATTGAAAAGAATATTCTGGATCGCGCATGAGCCTGTATTTCGAATCTTCGAGTCATGTCTAAGCTCGCCTCCACCCAGCACAGCATGTCCCAAAGTACGGCATGGTAGGACAAGAATTGAGGTCCTCTTGGGTCTCCAATTAAATAGTAAATTTAATTAACAAATAGTTATCTAATATACAATATGTAATATTACAAATGATATTAATTGTTACTGTTATTGTTTATTATTATTTTAAATCTATTCCCTTCAAATCGTTTATTTTTTATAATTTACCCCTCAAATCTTCATTTTAGATATGTACCCACAAATCATCTATACCCTCCAAATCTCTCCCTCTCACCCTCTCTCATACCGATATGAACGCTCTCTCTCACCTGAGCTTTCCATCTGCATTGGCACTGCTCATCTTCTTGGAATGTGGTTGCGCGGGTTGAAATCGAAGGTGGAGTTTAATTTGCCGGGGAAGAAAGAAATTTGGCTATTAGGTTGTGGGAGGGCAAATGAAACAGAAAGAGAAAAGTTTACAAAATTAAAGAGGAGAGCGATTGGATTGGGATTAGTAGAAATAAATAGAGTTTATTTAGTATGTTGAATTGTAGAGTTGAGATTTATAAAAATCAAAGTTAACAACACAATGGAGAATATTCTTCACATTCTATGAGCATCTAATGGAAGAGAGTAACTTATTATGTTTAGAAGATTTGGGAATTATAGATATATATATGAAAATTTCGGCGGTAGATCTCTAAATATGAAAGATTTGGGAGTACAGATCTAAAAAACTCTTAAATATATAGTATTAAAGATTTGGGGGTGCAGATTATTTATTTAATGTTTAAGGAGAAAAAAGCCTAAAGAATCCTAATTAATTTCGGAGTCAAAATCAATTATTTTTCAAGTCAAGAGAAAACAGAATATTCTCAGAATATCCACAGTCCAAATCAGAATTCTAAGAATATACCTTTAGATGACTGGCTGAGACGAAGTTACATCTGCCATGTTTTCTTCTAAATTACCGTGAAAACGTGACAGTATCTAGGTCGTTGGCTTCGCAGTTTGGTGTCTGACTATGATTCCTCAAGCCCTCGACCATTCTCTTATAAATATCCTATTCGAGGCAGAGGCATAAAGATATCCAGAGATAATAGATTAGGGTTTTGTTTAGCTTCTTTTTCTTCTGAATTTCTATTTTAATTTTCTAGGTTAGGTTTAGACCATGAGTGGCTTTGTGAGTAAGAAAGATCAATTGCAATTGAAGCTGACAGATTCAATACAAGATTTCAATTCTTTTCCTAACTCTCTTTTGTCAATTACTTTGCTTTTAAATTATGCAATCTTTTACTTTTTTCTTTGCTTTGTTTTAATTATGAATAACTAAATTTTTTTCATGGCTCGCTAATCTCTAAATACCACTAACTTTTAATTCTTTACTTGATAATCCAACTGAGTCATATGTATGCCAAAATCTAAGCCTTGCGAATAAGCGAGTGTTCTTGAAGTCACATGAGGATGTGTAATAACTTATTATTTGCTAACACTAGTCAATAATTCTTCTTACTCTATGTTTGCGAAAACTTGATAGTTTAATGTTCAATTTTAATTAAGTGTGATTCAAATAGGAGTATTCTTTCATCTTATCTGTCTTGCTTAATTCACGTATAAACTCCAAAGTGAAACTATTGTTTATGATCCAAAGTGAAGCATTTATCTTTGAGAGGTTAGCATGTTAGTGGTAGTAGATGATTGTGAGTTTTGACTTTCCTCATATTTTAAGAAACAAAATAAATCTCTTTTCTTTTTTGGTTCTCTTTAAAAACCCTAGTTTTAAAACCTAGTTTTTTTTTCAACCGTCTTTTAAGTTTTCCTTTTTACTCTCTCAAACTTTCAAAATAAAAACTAAGACAAACAACTTTTTTTTTCTTTTATTTTCTCTTTTTGTTTCTTAAGCAAAGAAGAGATTCTTTTAAGAATTGTACTGAAATACTTTCATCGCATCCCTCCTTGTGAAGCATGACCTCATAGAGAAACACTTCTTCAGATAACAAATTTCATACTCTCAATTTTTCTCAATCACTGCTTTTTGTGTGAAGATATATTCCTTGAGGAAGCTCTGACGGATGAGCTCTTCGGGTACTTTCAGTGGCTCCGATAATGGATGGTCGTGTACCCCTTACCATCATGATAGGAGCAATACTCTTTTGCTCCAGGATGCGTGGAGTCGTACTGAATGGGTCTCGAACGCCTGACCTAGGGTTGGTCCTTGATAGTGTTGAATACTTCATTGATGGGGAGCCTGAGCGGAGTGAATTACTTTATTGACTTGTAGGCTCAGAGTGGACTTGGTGAGCGAATCGGGAGCGCTTGTCTCTTGGAGGCCGGTTACCCCAGATTTAAATCTTGGGTATGGGCGACAGTTTCGTGCGGAGACATCGACTTTCCTCCATCGTCACCACGCTTAGCAGAGTGGTTAGCGAACTTCATTGCCTCCTCTAACTGGATGTAGGGGTGAGCTCAGGATAAAATCTTACTCATCCGAGTGACATTATGCTTTTGGAGATGTTTGTATAAGGGATGCGAGACTTGTAACCCACTGATGAATGAAGTGTAGAGACATCCTCACTGCAGTTGATGACCTTGGCCAGTTAGCTTTGGAAGTAGCCGATGTCAGATTTGAGGTTATTGCCTTACCTCATCTTGACAGTGAGAAGATGGTGGTTATACTTCTTAACCTCCCAGCGAGATACATACGCTTCAAACACCTCCTTGAAGTTGCAGAGAGAATATGGAGGCAGAGTGTAGAACCAATATAAGGCCACATCTTTCAGACCGGAAGGAAAAGTGAGGCATACGAGCGGATCGTTGTGGGAGTAGACTATGATTTAGTCCCAAAAATGCCTGATGTGTTAGACCAGGTAGCTCACTTTGGAGTAGTAGTCGAAGGTTAGAGTTGAGAACTTCCTCAAGAACTCGCACTCTAGGATTTCTTTGGAGAGAGGGAATCAAAGACTTCTGCAACTGAAAGTGTTGATCGGTTATTGGGCTGCAACTTTGCCTCCTTAATCTATCTTTGGATCAACTCATCGAGAATCCGGACGTCAGGAGATTCTTCGATTCCAGGCTCATTGTGTCTGGGTGTTCTAGAGAGAAGCGATTTGGGCCTGAAATTGTTTGTTGAATTGCCTTAATGCTTCCTGCTCACGGATAGCATTCTCGTGGCCAAGAGTCGCCTGCTCTCGATTACGATCTGACTGGGCCTGTTGCTCCTTCATTTGCTTCTTCATGTCGGCGAGCATCTGAAGGATCTGATTTCGGGCTGCGGTGGTGGTTAAAGCTGATGGTTGTCCCTTGAGGTGAGAAGGAGCCAATATCTTTAGTAGTATGCGACTTATTGATGGCAGGCGGGGGACTGTGCCCCAATGGTGCTAATGGCCTTGCCCTTTGACATGGCACCGTTGAGGGTGACGTTTTGCCTTTTTTGGGCTATCGACGCTATGGAAGAGGCTTTTTGAGAAAGGCTTTGTGTTGGATGAGAGGGAGATCTTGAGCATGAACTCAAATCTCAATGAAAGCCCCAATTTGTGGTGGTAATTTTTCACCACAAGTGATTGAACGGTCGATCCTCGCCACAAGGGTGAATGAGAATAGGGAAGTGCACGTAGATAAAAAAAATAGCACAAAAAAGGGGGACACAGAAGGTTTACGTGGAAACCCTTAATCCGGAAAAATCACGAAAAGAAGGAGCTTCGCTATAATTCTCAGTTATAGGAATTACAAGAATCTAGAGGATGTATATCGATTGGAATCAGAATCCGAATCTGGATTATGCCCCCATCTTCATTGGAAAAGAAAGTCTATTTATGCTTGACTGAGCTGTTGGAATGGATGAAGGTGGGTACGGCCGAGATCCTTGTAAATGCACGATTTGCACATGTCGATTTGTTGTAACAGTTGTGATCAACGGTGCTGGTTTATTTGGATTGCATGCAAGAAACTCTGTCACTCTCCATAACTGTCCACACTGAGGGATATTACACGTTATGAATGTGGAGGAAGATAAGGCTGTGTAACTGTCGGCGGAGATCAGGGGTGACCTATTACTGGAGCTGCTTGGTTTGGAGCTGAAGATTTCAGAATAGAGAGAGCCTCAAAGCAGAGAAGATCTTGAGGAGGTCGGGCATATCACAAACTTTGAAAGGGAGCTCTGATGTTTCTCTGAGAGTTGGAAGGTGAGGGACACGTGTCCTCATCTTGGACGGATCATATTTTGATCACTACATTGTGCAATTAAACTTATAGTTTGGGAGACTATTATGATTTTATCATATGTATTTACATGATTATTTTCATTAAAAACTTACTAATGAAACGCGAGGGATTTTTAAGATTCACCGTTTAATCTTTAGGGAAAAGGAAATACCCTTCCCTGATGGGTAATCTTGTAACAAGTGATTTGGGCCTTCAACTTCAATATGTTCTTCCAATAAGAAAGCGGTTCTTGCAGTCTGGGGACAGTCCTTGTAGTGGTGATTTTAAAATTGAGTGTTGATGAGCAAGAAATTTTGTTATTACTCTTTGGCTTGGGGCTTCTATGTCACCGTTTTGTTTGAGTGAAGCAATGAGAGGGTCTCATCCAATTCTATTGAAGAAGAAGAAGAATTACTTTGGTTTGGATCCAGATATGCTACGGTCTGTAAATATTGAGAGTTCATAGAATGCACGCAAAGTGCTCGTTCCTTGGTCTCTGAGAGAAATGGCGGATGGGTCAGCGGAGTGCTGCCAGAATCCCTCTACAAAAGTCGCCTCCTGGTTGTTAAAAATACAGAAAATGCTCTCTTTTTAACTCTACTATTTGATTCTTGATTTAGTTTGAAGCTCATACTTCAGTTAAGTGAAATCAATTGATCATGTTTTGTTCTATATACTTGTGCTTGCAGCTTGGCATGGCAAGTGCCATGGAGACATTGTGTGGTCAAGCTTTCGGCGCAAAGAAATATCACATGTTGGGAATTTACTTGCAGAGATCATGGATTGTGCTCCTTCTCGGCGCTCTTATCCTACTTCCAGTCTACATTTTCGCAACCCCGATCCTTCTGTTAATAGGACAACCCCAGAAATAGCAGAGCAAGCCGGGCAGATATCAGTATGGTTTATTCCTCTCCATTTCACTTATGTCTTTTTGCTTCCACAACAGAGGTTTCTCCAATGCCAACAACGGAACCTGGTCAATGCTGCAACTAGTGCTGCCGCCCTTGTGCTCCACGTCTTCATCAGTTGGCTTTTCATGCAGAAGTTACGTCTTGGACTTGTCGCTGCAGCCCTCACTCTTAACTTCTCGTGGTGGATTGTTGTTTTAGGCCAGCTTGGTTATATCGTGTGCGGAGGCTGCCCACTCTCTTGGACGGGGTTGTCCATGGAGGCATTTCAGATCTCCGAGAATTTATAAAATTATCAGTGGCATCTGGTGTCATGTTATGGTATCTCTCTCGTACATACTGAACACACCACACATTTAAAAACACTGAAATATACATACACATGAATTCTCACACATGTTATGCTATCCATACGCATCAAACTTGCAAATTTCAGTAGCCAATCAAGGAAAAATATTTTCTAGATATTTTTCAATCCATCCTTTTTTCCTTCTATATAATAGAAATATTTAAAAAGGGTGTGCTGTTTTTTCTATGTTTCTTTGTTATACTACAAATTAACTAGAAAGATCTCATTAAGTATAAAGTTTGTGATTAAATTATATCTCTGTAATCTAAATTAGTAGGAAGCTTTACACAGTTCTGCAATGAGTCATCTAAGCCTAAAAGTGTGATACAAGTTAGAAATCAAATATGACCTGACATGTTGGAATTTTTAATACACAAAGCTCCAAAACATTTATCTCGACTACAACATGGAAGTTTTTATATTATACTAAGTTATGCTTAACTCAGATAATTTAACTGAAATCTAGTTAATAAACATACTTCACATTGGAGATTTTAACACATAAAGCTGGCCAAAACATTTATCTCAACTACAACATGGAAGATTTTATTTTGTACTAAGTTATGCTTACCTCAGATAATAATTTTATTGGAATCTAGTTAACCCTCACACTGCATGTACACAGTTTGCATTCACGTATTTAAACATCTTATCTCTGCTTGAAGTTGTGTTTGTTGTCATCATCACACATTTTGGCACTTCTAGTTAAAATATTCTGTTCCACGTGAAAATGTTGCAATAGTTTTTATATTAAAATAATTTTTGCCTAATCCATGTATTTAATTGCCGTTGGAGAACAGCTTGGAGAATTGGTATTACAAGATCTTAATCTTAATGGGAGGGTATCTAAAAGATGCTAAGATTGCCGTTGACGCTCTTTCCATTTGGTAAGGCTATTTATTCTTTTTATTTTTTGTCATCGGCATTCTTCAGTTTCAATCATTTCATGTCCAAATGTCTAAAGGAAGTTGTGGATAAAGTAAATTTAGTTTTGAATTGGTGTACTGTACACCTCAATTTGATATGGTAGCATAGTTCAATAATGTGGGAAATAAACTAATGGCACACATAGTAAGCTTGAATGGGAACCATATTCATATAACAACAGAGGAAAGAAAATAAATTCTTATGCTGGATCATGAGGTATTTTTTTGTCACTTAAGCATTGTGTGGCTACTTGTTTGCATCTATACTTTCATGCATTTTCTAGTTGAACAACTGCATCTTTGAGCTTAAAACAATCTAAATTCCTCTTTTTCTGATGGAACATGCAGTCAGAATATCAATTCTTGGGAATTCATGATGCCACTGGCATTCTTTGTGGGCACAGGGTGAGTTGGTAATGAATTCTTTTGCGTATTTTCTATAATTATTGTATATTTAATTATCAAAAATCCATTGTATAAATTTACTATCTGATGTTTATTGATCTGGACATTTAATATGTAAAATGGTCCAAACATCGTGGCATTTTGTGAACAATTGTCATTATTTTCTTGTCAGTAAAAGTCTTTTAAGAAATCCTAGAGTTTTTTTTTTATATAGGAATTATGCTTGGATTGGGATTCTTTGTGCAAGACAAGATCTTTAGAAAGGTCCCAAAACCCGAAGTTTTTCATATAATATGGTGCGAGTGAACTATATTAAATAATCCAATTTGATTCTTTCCTGGTATGTGGTTAACGAATGTCCTGTAAGAAACGAGAAGGTGATTTTTTGTTAGAAACTAATAAAACTTAAAGAAGAATCTTTGAGAAGCCAATATCAAGGTTTATCATTAATTAAATGGCTCCATGATCATCCTTTTGTTCGAATTTCTATTTCAATTATTCAATTTCACATATTCCTATTCATGCTTACTATGACAAGAGATCGAATTGCTGTATTTGCAGATATGAACTCGAAATCTGACTGATACAGTTTTTTATAATAGAAAAGATCATCTAATTCGTTGTTGATAATTCAACGAATCTACGTAGTATCATCTCGACCACTTTTGCATAGCCATGGATGAGACCTTAATCGTAAGTTCAGAAATTAATTCCTAATCCTTTCCATCTGAATCCATCTTGCATGCAGAGCCCCAACCTCTCATATATTGCATTGTTTAAAACTTATAACATGTTCCTGGTGGCACTATATGAGAGCACCTATTCAAGTCAATTTATAGTCTTGAAGTTTTCACTAGTACAAAACCATATTTGTAGGTGAGGCTTTTATCAACAATAGGTTTAACTATATTAAGTGTGAGTTTGTTCGTCCGCATGTCATAAAGCCCCACCAGGGTGGAGTGGTCAAATGTTAAGTTTGCTTGATGTATGTTGCTAGCCTAAAACCCAACTGATGGACCCACTTAAGGTGATGGAGTAATCAACAGGCTGGCTTAGCATCCATATGACCAAAAAAGTGAACTCCCTATTGGAGTATCAGGTCTAAACTTAATTAATCATATTTCCTTCTTTTATTCTATTCTGTTAGGACTAAATCCATCTTGTTACACCCATTCATACATTCATTTTGGTGCGAGGCACTTAATCTGAACTGATATCCATTTCTCTCATATCCAATTGAGCCTCTTGAGCCGTTCACACAACATGCTCCATCTTAAATGCTAGTAACTTGATTTAAGTTTGTACCCCTGAAAGTCGTAAACAAGTCCTTCCCTTTTGATCCTCCACTCCGATTAAATTTTTACCACACATGCTCTCGCGCGCGCATGCACACGCAATGACATCATAGTATTTCAACATCTTTTTTTCTTCACAAATATTCGTGTAGCATACGCATCCACAAATGAGGCTTGATCCAGGTTAACTCTGATTCCATGTCAGAAAACCATTAGATTCAAAAGCTTAAGCTTCACACACAACAAATCCTGCACTTTTGGTCCCCCACCTCAATTAAATTCTT
The DNA here is from genome assembly GCA_038442645.1 of Agave tequilana. NCBI lineage: Eukaryota > Viridiplantae > Streptophyta > Magnoliopsida > Asparagales > Asparagaceae > Agave > Agave tequilana. The sequence continues at coordinate 45,272 of JAVJIF010012979.1, read as the reverse complement.
ACCACACGTGCTAGCTCACACACACGCACGCAATGATAACACAGTATTTCAACATCGTTTTTTTTCTTCACAAATATTCTTATAGCATCATGCATCCACGAAGGAGGCTTGATCCAGCATAAGCCTTGATGCCATGTCAAAACACCGTTTTATTCAATAGCTTAAGCTTTTATGTAAAGTGGTTTTCTGATATGGTATGAGAGCACCATGTCTCATGATTCCCTAGGTATGAACCTCATTATTGGCAATATAAGTTACATCCATTTAACCATATTTACACCACCTATCCATTTGAGTTATGTGTATGCTGCATGCCTTTTCACGTCGCCTGAAGGCCCGCATGGGGTAAGTGTTAAGTATTTAATTTTCTTAATATATATTGTACCTCATAGCAAAACATGTTTATGCTTTTGGGTGAAGTGATTTTTTCATCTGACAAACTTTGACAACTTACTCTCAATGTTTAGAAATGCCTCTGTATCGATGAACTCATCAGTGATGGTCCTTGCGGATAGGTTGAAAGAGAGACTTAGAAACTAAAATAGCTGAAAAGGATTTAACATTTTCTTATGTGCATGATCATTCTTTTTTTATTAGAGGATTGGATTATCGATTGGATAACTGTGATTTCGTGATTTCATCAGACAAACATTTCCTTATGAAAATGAAATGTAATTAAAAGCCATTTTAAGTTTTCGGCAAAAAGTATAAAAACCTCTTCATGTAACATCTACATCAAACTAGCAAAGAATGTTTAGAAGGTCCAGATTGAACCTTTAATACAACACAATCAACAATCATGCAGTTTGCAAAAATGAGCTTCATGTTTCTTCTTAAGTAAAGCAATAATGATTATATCCTAGAGTTTCCTGTAGCTACTATCTTTTTGTTTTTTAAATAGACTTAGTAAATTGACACCCCATAATCATAAGGTCTCCAGATACATAGAACATGAAGTTTAGCTTTATCAACAGATAACATGAACTTAAGCTTTAAAAAACGAGATCTTGAATATTTGTGTATATGTGCTTTTATTTATTATGGGTGTGTGGAATTGATAAGTCGCAGATTCTTTTATTTTAAATTTTTGATTTGGAGATTAAATTGTTTTTAGTTTGAACATGCATAAGTGAGAAATTAATCCAAATAAGTATTATAATTATTTCCCTCCTTCTATTTATTTCATTTTGCAGAATATGTTCTCCATTTGAATTATTGTGCTAGAAGGATTAAGTGTTCCAATGCAATGCCATGACAGTAACGATGTTTGGCAAAGTTTAGGCACAACCATGGTCACTTTTAGTGCCTTTATTCAACAAACAAATAAATCTAAAAGCCAAAAAAATACAAATTTGAATCTTGCACAATAGTTCATTACATTGTTTTGTTTTTTTTTGTGTGTGGTGCTAGTGTGCGAGTTGCAAATGAACTCGGTGCAGGCAATGGGAAGGGTGCAAAGTTTGCAACCATTGTGTCGGTTGGGACATCAACACTGATAGGAATTTTATTTTGTTCCCTGATATTGGTTTTCCATGACAAATATGGTTTACTCTTCACATCAAGCGAGAGTGTGCTCAAAGCCGTTGATAGATTATCTAATCTTCTAGCAGTCACCATCCTCCTTAATAGCATCCAACCAATCCTTTCAGGTGAGTGATAGTGTTTTAATATGTATCATTATTACCAGCAAGGTTGCTAACTATGCAAGATGTGCAGGTGTTGCTGTAGGTTCTGGGTGGCAAACAACAGTAGCATACGTAAACGTTGGTAGTTATTACTTCATCGGGGTGCCTTTCGGGGTTTTATTCGGATGGACGTTCCATTTTGAGGTTTCGGTAAGTTCAGTCTTTTGTAATATTATGAAGAAAATAGCCTGTTCAAGGTACATTATAGGTAATGTTGTATATGGAAAGATCACACTGCAATTACAGCAAATAAGCAATAAGAATTAAAAAAATTCACACTGTATGTTCAGATATCTTAAACCATGCACTAAAAATGAATTGTTTCATTAATTTTTGAATCAAACAGTCTAAACAAACTCATGTATTTCATTACTCAGTTCTGTCTGATTTTGCGACTGCTTTATGCAGAGCTCACAGGGTTATAGATTTTGATAAATTTTTATATGTATTGCATGACATGCAGGCTAGAGTGGGTCATATATACGGAAAATCAATTTGCTAGGGTCATCACCTAATAATCGTTTCTAAAAGTTACCTGCTCAACCTTTTAATTTTTAACAGTACCTAGAACAATCTGGTATTCTTTTGGCTGATATATCATCACATATCATTCAATTTTTAAACTTTGGTCTATGGCCTTTGTTCATCAACAACAACGAAAAGGCGACTAGAGCAGTGTCTTGGCAAAGAACCCTGTGCTTCATCTGTGATGTGGGTGCCTTCATACTAATTTTCTGATGAAAGAATTTGCACTGCCAATAATTATGATCATTAATGTTTTTCCATTTACTGATGCACGTTATTATTTCTACAGTCATGTTTTAAATAATTTAATAACTAATGATACGTTTTTGGGTATAGCATATCTAATAACTATTAAATTATTTGCCACTACACCAAAACTCTTAACTTATGGTGAGGATGAGGGTAATATATTTATACTCTAACATGCCCCCACAGGTTAGCGTTTTTTTATGAGTCGAAACCCGCACTTTTGCAACAATATTTTTTTAAAATCCGCTAGGGTAATATACTAATTTCTCTCTCATTTGGCACCTGCTATTTCATTACGCCCTGCTTCTCAAAATGCGCTAGAGCGGAGACGTGACGAGAGTAGAAGACGTGTCTACGTGAGAAGAATACCTCATGTATACACGCTAAGCAAAATACAACCTGAACAAGCTATATAAATCAATTATAATAACATTAAATCACTGCAATATGACATAAATTTCTCACCCAAAATAATATTATTCTATGAATAATCGAATAGAATAAAGGCTTAGTTCAGTCTGAGAAGAGGAATAGAGAGAGAAAGGAAGAAAGAGAGATGAGAGGAGCAGAGCAGAGAGAGGGTGCTGGAGGTTGGGTGGTGGCCTGGACGGAGAGGTCGCCAGCGTCGGGGGTCAGGCGACAGTGATGGTGAAGAAAGAGGGAAAAAAGGTGGAGAGAGATTGAGAGAGAGACATAAAGAAAAAGAGTGATATTGAGAAAAAGAAGAGGAGAGTGTAGAGAGAGAAAGAGAACGCGAGAGAGAGAGAGAGAAAACAAGAGTGGGGGAGGAAGAGGAGGAGAGGAAGGAGGGGGCTCCGTGGTGAGCTGTGAGCAGAGGAGTATTGCGTTATGCAAAGGGGACAGGAACAGAAGAAGATGGAGGAGAGGTGAAGGGTTCTGTCGGTGGCACGTGGCACTACAGTTGGGGAGGCGATGGTGATAGGTGTCAGTGACTAAGTCGAGTGGAGAAGAGGACATGATGGTAGTGCATGGGTGTCGCTGCTGGCCTTCGCCTGGGCTTGCGGTCGAGCGCGAGGATGAGGAGGGGACGGTGCGGTCGCTGCAACAAGGAGATAGTTAGGAGAAAGGAAGGGTTGTGCGATGGTTGGGTTCAGGTATGGAAGAGGGTGATGGTCGGATTCGTCTCTCCACTGATGGGTTCCACCCCCACTCAGAGATGATGTACTCAATCTGATGATGTATCAATACCCCACTTCAGAGCCCTGCCGGGTTCGCCTCTCCGCTGATAGGTTTCACCCCACTCGGAGACAATAGACCCAATCTAATGTTGGGTCTTATCCCCACTCAGAACCCTACAAAGTTCACCACTTTGTTGATGGGATTACTCTCACTCGGAGTCCAAAATCTTGCAAGTATAGTTGATGAGATCACCCCCACTCGAAAATAACAATGCGAACTCTCCTACACTCTGTTTCCAATGGACCATACCAGAGATAAAGATCAGCACTCCAAAGAAGTATGATCATGTCAGTCCCAAAAGCTTATGATAAAAACAAGGCAGGCAAGATCCAAACATAGCTATTTTCATTCCACAAAATATTCTATTAAATTCATTTGATCACATTTGACAAGCGTAATACGAGAAATTTCATTATATCTCTGTGTTTACATCTTTGATAAGAAATATAGAAGATCGAAGTCTAGATGCTTCGATCCTTCCATCCCATTAGTTTTGCCTCACCTCTGAACTCCGAAGACACGTCTACAAGGGAACATCCCTTCGAAGGTCCCAGCATCGGTGAAGAGAACACCAAGAGGCTACACAAGGCAAGTAATTGAGATAAAAACCAAAACACAGAAAGTAGTATTTTGAAATAAGAGATCATGCTTTGGCTTCTCTTAATACCTTCACGATAGCATAGTGGCTATACGAATCGTATTCATAGGGAGGGAGGTGATAGAAGCTTGTTGATAAACCACAAAATCAAAAAATGAGTTCTTTGTTTCAAAAGAAAGGAAAGAAAAAGAAAATAAGAAGAAAGAGAAGAAGAGGAAAACATAGTGATTTGGTAAAGGGGTTTGAAAATAAAATCAAATAAAAAAATCTCATAGCTAACTTACTACTAGATCCATCAGCTTGCTACTCTTAGTCGATTTGATTGCCTCAACTTGATCATTGACGCAAAAAAGTAGTGGTTGCAAAAATAAAGAGCATTCAAGGCATAACCCATAAGACTGTCTTTTCCCCTCAACATTACTTCATAAGGCAACTTGAACATCAACCCACCAAGATCCATTGGAAGACGAGCATAGGATGAGAAGCAAGTGCACAAATTGTGTAAGCCAAAAGTGAGTGAATGAAATCCAAATTTGCACCACAAATAAACTAATGCAAATACTAAATCATCAAAGCCCTTGAGTGACAAGCATGAAATAAGAGAGTCAGTTGCAAGTTAACAAGTTAGAAATTAAAACTCATCATCATGAACCATCCTGGCTCTTGCAAGAGCAAGGAACAATCTTTGAGGCATCAATGAATCCATTGAGTCAATTTCACATCAAGAATTAGCAAGTTAGTGGTTAGTAATTAAAAGTTAGCCATGTGGGTTAGAAGTTAGTTGTACATAATAAAACAAGCATGTAAAATCAAAGTAAGAAGTAGAAAATAATAAAATGAAAACAAGTAGATGAGATCAAGAAACTATGAAGATAAAGGAGGAATATTGCATTAGATTGTCGCTCTCCACAAAATATCGCTCTTTTTTCATGAATCTCTCTTTAATCTACTCGATCTACAATGAAAGAGAAAATATAAGAGAAAAAGGGAAAAAAATCCTATTCTAAATCTAGAAGAAGAAACCGTATCCTCTAGTCTCCTCTCCCCTCTCTCAGTCCCTTGTGCTGTTTATATAGGCATCAATAACTTGAGTCCCAAAAAACGAAGCCACGCTTCAAAAACCAGAGCAATCAACCCTGATATTGCAATAGATATGCGGTTTTGGCCGCATTTTCGCGGCAAAATCTAGGCCTTTGGCTCAGATTTTTGGGTCATATGCTCCGTTGAATGAGAAAAGCTTACAGTATTTATAATTAATTTTATTTGTCATGTGCATCAGAAGATTTGATTTTCAATTCGGGCTTCAATTGAGTTGCTATTTTGAGCTTCTAGAACTAAAAGCTCTTTAACTTGGGCTTCAAGAAATCTTTAAATAATTCTCAAAAATGAGTCTATTTAGCTCATTTTGTCCATTTTCCCTTATTCATTGTATCCTACACGTACCAAACAAAAACTCATTAATAGCAGGATTTTATTGTAAATACAAATGGAGAAATGCAAGTAATAATGCAAAAATGATAAATAATCATACCCTCACACCTATTTTTTGCTCGTGCCCGAGCAAAACAAAAGAGGAAAAAGAACTAATTAGCCACTTTCACAGGACACGCGACAGCACTGGGCATGTGCATGAAGCCTTTTAAACCTCTATGTTACCCCTAGAGGAGAAATTTAATCTCCTGAGTGTTTCAACAGATTACACTCACAAAATTCAAACAAAGGAAGAAAATAAGTGATAGAATTTTCAAAAACACATTTGAAAGGGAGAATTTTTGAGAAAATCTTTGTAAAAATTTAAGTGATCAACAAGTCATAAATTCACCAAACTTAATCATCCCTAAACTTAGTCTTCATGCAAGAACTCATCAATCAAGATAATGATTCAAATTGAATCAATCACTTGATCTCTTATAAAACCCCTAGATAATATGTGCTTTGTGATTGGGCGTGTTTGGTTCATAGAAGTAGAAGGAAATGGGAAGTGGGAAAACTCATTTCCCACTTTCCTTGTTTGTTTTGAGCCGAAAATGGAAAATTTTCTTAGTTTTATTAGGCTTTCTAATTTACTCTGATAACGTTTAGCCGATGACTCACAATCTAGATGGTTTTATGACACTAGATGAGAAAACATTACTCGGGCTTAAAACCTTGAGGAAATAAGACCACAAAACTAAGATGTTTATTTATTTTGATCACTGTTAAGCATGAATAATCATCTTTCTTGAGACACAATTACCCAGCTTAATTAGTGGCCAAGTTTTTTTTTTTGAAGATATTCAAGTCTTTGTTTTAATCCCAAAATGTGTAAGTGTGAGGTACATATTTCTTCAAGGCGAAAAATTTTAGATCAAATTATCTTTTCAATATTTCTTCTTTATCCTAATATTTTAAGCAAGATTCATTATTTCGACTAAGTTTAAGAAATACTAATTATGGTTATTTTTCTAATTCCTAAGATCAACTTATTTTTCACAAAAGATAATTCATAAAAAACTTCTTTCTCAATTCAAAAAGTTTGTAAAAAGAAAAGAAAAGAAAAGAAAAGATATTATCTAAAAGTCCTAAAATAAAAATAAGAAAAGAGAAAATCCTAAATGAAAGAGTGAAAGGAAAGAAAAATGTTGACAAAAAAACTCTAAAAAGAAACCCTCCCCTACACCCATCTTACGCATTGTCCTCAATGCATCGTGAATATGTATATACATGAAAATAGAGAGGAAAGAAAAAATATCACCCAATCATAGTGGCTGGTGGAGGTCTGATTGGTGCAGGAGTTGCAGCCCATTGCAGTGAATTTGGAGTTCATGGAACTCACCATTGACCCCTATCCTTTTATAATCTAATAATTGAATATGATCTTATAAGATCTCATGTTGACACTTATCCCAGTCAAATGGCCAATCTTTAAAAATCATCTGAGTCATATTATTGTACACCTTTGTCCAATAATTGAATGTGATTTGGTAAGATGGTTGATTTGGGCTCAAAGTTAAGGTGCATGAACAAATACTAACTCTGTGATTTACTTTAAATCAAGTAAAGATTTAGGAGTTGAAATTTGTTTAAGAAATGGGTCAAAATAAAAATATTGAAGTTCTAGTTCATATTCATTTTCTATAAATGGAATGTGATTTTGCAAGATTAGTTATTAAAGTTCAAGATTTACAGATACAGGAATCAATACTAACTTGGGAGTGTGGTTCAAATCAGGAAAAATACAAGAATCAATATTGATTCAAATATTACAACTGAATCACAAAATTAGGCTCGAGTTCACATTCATTTTCAAGTTCAATTTCATGAAAGTTTTCAAATTGTCAATGTGATTTTTAAAGATTTGATATTGGTCAAGTTCAAGAGGTTGTGATGAAATTAAATCTTGGTTTGAGTTATCAACAAAATTTTCAAAACATCATGATTCTGGCCATATCAATTTGGTTAGAGATATCAGTAATGGTCAAAAATTAGTTAAGGAGAGTTTTCTTATTCTTATTATTAATTGTGTTGACCAATTGACTAATTTGTACTACTAACCTATTTATGGACTAGGTGAAAACATTTTGAGCTTGAATCATGGCTCCAATACTCTTTTCTATGTCAATTTTGTTCTTCGTTTTATTGCGGTGGGACTTAAAAAGGTGAGTATGAAGCTTGGTTCTGAAATTTTATGAAAATTATTAGTCAATCATATTCTTATTTGTTTCTGGGACTCAAGCAAGGATTCAATTCTCTTTGTTAACTCAGATTTTTTTTAATTGGCTGATTTTGAAAAGAAGGATATGAAGGAAAATTTTGAAAAGATTGTGAAAAAATGTATTTGAAAATTTGGCTCGGGGGTGGATATCCCCACTGACTTTATGAAGAGTTGAGATGATTTAGGCAATTATGGTCAGTAGTCTGGAGATAAGGGATATATTGAGTCGGACAAAACCAATCCGGCATATTTTGTTGGTTCATATTATTCAGAACCAGGTTGAAAATATCTGAGTCAAATGAGGTCGAAGTAAAAAATGGATTCATCTTAGAATGAAAAAAATTTAAGTCTAATCCACTTCATAAGTAAAATAATAAAAACAATAAATACAAACAAACAATAAACAAAAAGAAAAAAAATCAATCTTTGCCTATGTTAGGGTTGACCTGGACCTTTGACTCCTAACTGATTGATTATCCAGGAGATGGATATTGTACTAGTCTGACCACAAATTAATTGGCCAGGTAGGGACAAGATTTAGTAAGAGGTATTCGTGCTTAGCAGCGGACCTAATTAATCAAATCACTAAATTTTCGAGGCTTAACCCCTTAATTCCCAGTTCTTAAATGCCAATTTGATATGAGTCAAACTCTAACAATATCCTCGTGAGATCAATCTCTTAATGAGTCTCAGATGTCCCTACGGGCAACGTCTAACAAATTTTATTAAGGCTTATGTTCATAAGTGAGGAGAGGATTTTTAGGCTAAAGGAGGGTGATAAAAATCCCCATCTTATGTTATTTTGGGTTTTTCCATTAAAACCAATTTGTGCAAGTATGCAAATAGAGCAAGATAAAACACTCAGTAATTAAAACATTCAGAGGTTTTTCCTACACTAAATGCAATGAAATTTTGTACACCTTATTTCAGCACTCAACAACAGAATAAAAACAGTGATATGGAATATAATTGACACATGCCTAAATGCATTTGTCTAAATCATTTTTAATAATTTCAATCACAGTTTCTATTAATTATTACAGTGTGAGGTAAAATAAAACAGGAAAATTAATAACATAAAAAAACACAAGATAAAAGTTTGCAGCTCCTAAAAAAATTGGGGTCAACATCCCTTATTTTACCACATTTCTACGACAATTATCGCAAAAACACGGCAAAAGTAGGGGCTCTGAGTCCCTGCTTTCTAGAGCAGGAAGCTACATGTACAATTGGTCTTCTGCAATAGCTAATTCTTGTAAATTTTATCTGCACACAAGAAATAAAAAAGAAAATATTAACAAATCGGTGAATATACCGTTCCCTTTCTGGTAACGGTGCCAAAATTTGATTGAGATAAAAACTGAAACACAAAAAATAGTATTTTTAAAAAGTGATCGTGCTTTGGCTTCTCTCAATACCTATGCAATATCATAGTGGCTATGCAGGTCGTATCCACAAGGAGGGAGATGATAAAAGCTTGTCGGTAAATCACAAAATTGGAAAACGAGTTCTTTTTTGTTTCAAAAGAAAGAAAAGAAAAGAAAAGGAGAAGGAGACGAAGAAGAGGGAAACATTGTGATTTGGGAAGGGGTTTAAAAACACTATCAAATAAAAGAAAAATCTCATGGCTAACTTACTATTAGATCCATCAGCTTGCTACTTTTAGTAGATTGATTGCCTCAACTTGATCATTGGCCCAAAGAGTAGTGCAAAATAGAGAGCATTCAAGGCATAACTCATAAGATTGTCTCTCTCTCTCAACCTTGCTTCACAAGGCAACTTGAACATCAACCCACCAAGATCTATTAGAAGGCAAGCACGGACAAAAAGCAAGTGCACAAATTGTGTAAGTCAAAGGTGAGTGATGAAATTCAAACTTGCATCACAAGTAAACTAATGCAAACACTAAATCATCAAAACCCATGTGAGGCAAGCATGAAATAAGAGTCAGTTGCAAGTTAGCAAATTAGTGTAGGCTATCAAAAAATTACTGAAGACAAAACCTCAAACGCGAACCTCCCAGACGCGGAGGCCGCGTTTCAGCCTTAGACGCGGAAGTCGCCAGACGCAAACCTCGCGTTCCAATGTCAGACATGGAGGTCGCCAACCGCAGACCTCGCGTTCTAATGTCAGACGCGGAGGTCGCTAGATGCGGACCTCGCGTCCTTTGTCAGACGCGAACCTCAGCCAGCTCCGCGTTTTTAACTCAAACACAAGCCTGAGCAGCTCCGCGTTCCAACACAGACGCGAGCCTTGAGCTCCGCGTCTCAACATCAGAGTGAGGTCCGCGTCCAGCGCGAGACCCGCATTTCTGCTGTAACTGACAGCCACGAATTTGGACAGTTACACCCCCATTTTCTCTCCACATAATGGGGATTAACTTCCCATTATGGGGAGATTTAAGAATTTTGTTACACCCCTCCCATTATGGAGAGATTTAAGGGGTTGGTTATACCGTAATTCCTCTACAAATGCTATGAATAGCTAGAGAAAAGGGGGAAAAAAAGAGGAGACCTCTCTAAGGGGAGCGGAAGAAGGAAAGAGCTTTGAAAGGGGACCTCTAAAAAAAGGGCTGAAGAGGAGAGTCCTGGTGGAGGAATCCAAGAAGTCATAGGCAAGGGGGAGAGCTACCTCAGCAGAGTTTGACCTCAAAGCTCTTGCAGCCTGGGAAGAGTTCAACTCTTTTGTTAATTTGCTAAGTTCAAGTCTTTAAATCTCTTTGAGATTTCATTACTGATAGGAGTTGTGCTACTCCGTCAGTAGATTCAAAGAGAGGATTCCTAAGGGAAACTTGACGCTCGGTCGGTCAACGGAGAACAAGACTCACTCTCCACCGCCACGTGAAGAACCCAGTTTTAAATAAAGAGGAGAATCAATCAAAAGATTCTCTCTCTTTTGTAATCGGATTGTATTCGTTGTAATCTTCTATTCAATTAAAAGAATTTTGCAATTGTGATTTTTCTGACGCGTACAGAAGATGGCGACTCCGCTGGGGATACTGTTTTCTCTACCAATGAGAAGACCATAGCGCAAGCTGACCTCAAGCTTCTCGGATAAATCGTCGAATCGCTTGTCGTCTAATTCGACCAAGAGAAGTTCGAAACAACTTATCTCATCAGGCTTCATTAGCCCAAAGTCTCAAGCATAAACTCGCTCTCAAGGCTCTTCAGAGACTTCTCATAGAGAAGCATATACGCTTTTTGACAAAGCAAGTGGCTCAACCTCTCTTGAGGTTCTGACAACCTCCTGTGAAGCTAATATAGTTTGCGACAACGTCTCTCAAGAGACCCGCAAGGCTAGTTGTCTTGGCTCACAACCAACACAGTGGTGGAGGCCAATCTCGTCGCAAAACTCCTCCCAAGGCTCAGCAAACTCAATTTAAAGGGGGTTCGCATCAACTCCTGAGAGCCAAACAGATTGCTGATCATCGACAAAGACAGAAAGTTCACCATTAGCAAACAGAGCGAGCTTTCACCCCCGCGTTTCAGCACCAAATGCGAAGCTCGCTTCAGCCACGCATTTCTGCAATAAAACGCGATGCTCGCGTTCACGAGCTGCGCATTTTAGCAGCAAAACATGAAGTTCACACCAAAACGTGAGATCTGTGTCTCACTTCAAGAACGCAAGACCCACGTTCAGCCTAAGGCCGCGCCAGAACATGACCTTAGTATTTCAATTTTAAAATATGAAAGTCGCTGACAGTGTTAAAGGATGATATTCAAAAGCGCAAGACACGCGTTCAGCAGGAGGCTGCGGCAGAATGAGATCATCGCGTTTCACTTCAGAAATGCGAGGTTCGCGCTCAGCCCCAAGAGGCCAAGTTTAAATATAAACTGAGAAGCTCTCATCCTCTGGGCTCGAGTGCCATTGCGAGCAGTTCGTCTCGGCGGTGCTCTCTGATTGTCACTGCAACTTTCAGATGACTAAGCTGTCAGTTTTTAGCATGTAAGGCTTCAAACTCAAACTCCTCCAAGAGACGCAGACCTCGCGTTCCAATATCAGACGCGGAGGTCGCCAGATATAGACCTCGCGTTCCAATGTCAGACGCGGAGGTCGCAAGACGCGGACCTCACGTCCTTTCTCAGTCAGATGCGGAGGTCGCCAGACGCGGACCTCGCATCCTTTCTCAGATGTGAAAACACGAGCCAGATTAGAAGGTTTGCTAAAAATCTTGAGGGACTTGTCTCATCCTCTCCTACAAAATCTCTTACCAATTCTTTTTCATAGAATGGCAGGGCCATAAAAATATTTGTGTTCATCTCTCCAACGAAATGTACTAGGACTTGTCATGTTAACAGTAAACCTCTGACAAGCCGGATTCCCCGATCCCCAGTGGATTCACCGATCCCCAGTAGATTCAGTCAAGTTAATATTAAACATCTGATAACAAAACTTATTTAAAATCTTCGTTGTTATGTTAATATTACACATCTAACGGCGAATCTCCCATGTCCTTAGAAAATCAATGATTGTCAAGTTAATGTTACACCTCTGACAATTCATTTTATTTTTCACCAAAATCCCCTATCAATTCTCTTCCATAGAGTAGTAGGTCCACAAATACAATCATTGTTAAGTTTAATATCAAATATCTGACAATGAAAAGTTTCAATGCTCCCCAGCGAGTACAAATTTTACTTGTCGCTCCTCTACATGGAGTCACAAATCAATGATTGTCAAGTTAATACTATACCTCTGACATTCTAAACTCCACTTGTCAATTCTCATCAATAGAATGACAAGTCCTCAAAATTGCTCAATCGCAAATCAATGATTGTCAAGTTAATACTATACCTTTGATATTCCAAACTCTACTTGTCAATTCTCATCAATAGAATGACAAGTCCTCAAAATTGCTCATATCGCAAATCAATGATTGTCAAGTTAATACTATACCTCTGACATTCCATACTCTACTTGTCAATTCTCATCAATAGAATGACATGTCCTCAAAATTGCCCATATCGCAAATCAAAGATTGTCAAGTTAATATACACCTCTGACATTCCAAACTCCACTTGTCAATTCTCATCAATAAAATGGCAAGTTCTTAAAATTGCTCATATCGTAAATCACTACTGTTAGGTTAACATCACACCTCTGACAAACTACTGTTATGTTAATACTACACCTCTAACAGTGATTAAGTTGCTGTCAAGTTTAATATTAAACCTCTGACAATCACTTTTCCTCAGGCTTCCATATCGAAGCTGAGATGAGCGATGTTAAGTTAATATCACACCTCTAGCACACATCTTTGTTAAGTTAATATCACACCTCTGACAATTTAATTTACTCAAATTGTAAATTCAAACCCGTCACGTTAACATTACACCTCTGACAGTAAAAATCTCCATAGATCTTCAATAAATCCAATCCCACTTGTCATTCTTTTCAATAGAATGACAGGTCCACTTAAATTACGTAGATCGCAAAATCAATCGTTATTATGTTAATATCACACCTCTAACAACAAACTTTCATTCCCAGCAGAGTTCTAGTCATGTTAACACTAAACATCTGATGATAGACTCTGGCATAATCCCCAGCGGATCAAACTCCACTTATTATTCTCATCAATAGATAATAAGTCCATAAAACTTGTTCAAAAACAGAAGTCCAGATCTCACTGTCAAGTTAACATCACACCTATAACAGTAACCTTCTCAAATTCTCCCGGTAGAGTTATTTAATTTGCTAAGTTAATATCACACCTCTGACAATTAAAACCCTTTCAAAGAAGCTTTGAGGGTGACCTTTGTGTCTCAAGCATAGAGCCATGACTCAACAAACTTAAGAGTCAAATTTCAATAGCAAGTAAAGGTTGTCTCTACAGTAATTGAGAGCCGCGTCTCTACAACAATTGAGAGTCGCATCTCAACTTTGTGAAGTTCGCGTCTCTACTTTATCAGTGTGTCAGAACCGTGTCTGTAAGAGCTGCGTCCTCTCTCCCCTAATACAAAGAGTATGTCTCTGCTACTGTAATCAGTTCAACAGTACACTGGCAAAGGCAATTGACAACTCTACCGGTTCAATAGTATACCGACAATCAAATTACAACGATATTTCTTGGAGGCTTCAAGGAGTTCAATAGTACTCACGAAGACCAGAATCCAGAAAAGATCAAGCTCGAGACTGCCTCTCAGAAGAATGCCAGTCCGATTACAGAAAGTTCAGATTCAATCGAAATTCAAAGTATTTCGAAATCCGTCTCAGTCAACTACGGAGTTTCAAAAACTTTGGAGGGGGTTCTGTAGGCTATCAAAAAATTACTAAAGACAAAACCTCAAACGCGAACCTCTCAAACGCAGAGGTCGCGTTCCAAGCTCAGACGCGGAGGTCGCCAGACGCAGACCTCGCGTTCTAATGTCAGACGCGGAGGTCGCCAGACGCGGACCTCGCATCCTTTGTCAGACACGGACCTCAGCTAGCTCCGCGTTTCAACTCGAATGCAAGCCTGAACAGCTCCGCATTCCAACACAGACGTGAGCCTGTGAGCTCCGTGTCTCAACATCAGAGTGAGGTCTGCGTCCAGCGCGAGACCCGCATTTCTGCTGTAACTGATAGTCACGAATTTAGACAGTTACACCCCCATTTTCTCTCCATATAATGGGGATTAACTTTCCATTATGGAGAGATTTAACGAGTTGGTTACACCCCTCCTATTATGGAGAGATTTAAGGGATTGGTTACACCCCAATTCCTCTATAAATAGCTATGAATAGATAGAGAAAAGGGGCACAAAAAAAAGAGGAGACCTCTCTAAGGGGAGTGGGAGAAGGAAAGAGCTCTGGAAGTGGACCTCTAAAAAACGGCTGAAGAGGAAAGTCCTGGTGGAGGAATCTAAGAAGCCGTAGGCAAGGGGGAGAGCCACCTCAGCAGAGTTCGACCCCGTAGCTCTTGCAGCCTGGGAATAGTTTAACTCTTTTTGTTAACTTACTAGATTCAAGTTCTTTAAATCTCTTTGAGATTTCATTACTGATAGGAGCTGTGCTACTCCATCAGTAGATCTAAAGAGAGGATTTTCAAGAGAAACTTGACGCTCGGCCGGTCAACGGGGAACAAGACTCACTCTCCACCGCCACGTGAAGAACCCAGTTTTAAATAAAGAGGAGAATCAATCAAAAGATTTTCTCTCTTTTATAATCAGATTGTATCCGTTGTAATCTTCTATTCAATTAAAAATTTTTGCAATTGTGATCTTTCTGACGCGTACAGTTAGCAAGTTAGAAACTATCATCAT
This sequence comes from Agave tequilana, assembly GCA_038442645.1. Lineage (NCBI taxonomy): Eukaryota > Viridiplantae > Streptophyta > Magnoliopsida > Asparagales > Asparagaceae > Agave > Agave tequilana. The sequence continues at coordinate 30,078 of JAVJIF010012979.1, read as the reverse complement.
GAGCCATCTATAGCTTTTACAAGAGCAAGGCACAATCTTTGGAGGCATCAGTGAACTCATTAAGTCAGTTTCACACCAAGAGTTAGCAAGTTAGTAGTTACTAGTTAGAAGTTAACCATAAGAGTTAGAAGTTAGTTGCACATAATGAAAAAACATGTAAAAAAAGTAGAAAATAATAAAATGAAAACAAGTAGATAAGATCAAAAAACTATGGAGATAAAGGAGGAACTTGCATTAGATTGTCACTCTCTATATCATATCTCTCTTTTTCTCATGAATCTCTCTCTAATCTACTAGATCTACAAAGAAAAGAAAATACAAGAAAAAGAAAAGGAAGAGAAAATATTAATCTAAATCTAGAAGGAGAAACCCAAGGTTGTGGTCTCCTCTCCCCTCTCTTAGTCCCTTGGTTTTGTTTATATAGGCATAAGTGACTTGAGCCCCAAGAAACGAAGCCACACGTCAAAAATCAGAGCAATCGGCCCTGATATTATCGCAGATCCGCGACTTTGCCTCATTTTCATGGCAAAATCTGGCCTTTAGCTCAGATTTTTGTGCTACATGCTCCGTTGGATGAAAGAAGCTTTCAGTATTTATAATTATTTTTATTTGACACGTAACACCAGCAGATTTGATCTTCAATTCGGGCTTCAAATAGGTTGCTATGTTAGACTTCTAGAACAAAGGGCTATTTAACTTGCGTTTCAAGAAATCTTTAATTATTCTAAAAAATGGGTCTATTTAATCATTTTCTCCATTTTGCCCTTATTCATTCTATCCTACACATATTAATCATTAATAGCAGGATTTTATTGTAAAACAGATAGGAAAATGTGAGTAATAATGCAAAATTGATGAATGGTCAGTAAGGAAAGGGTCGAGAGGATGTTTCAACTTTGAACACCCTCTACTTTTCGCTCCCTACGACTACAAGGCGGTCGAATCGACGCCACTATCCTCTTCGCATTTGCAAGAAGGATAGGACCATCCTCCTCGCATTTGCAAGAAGGATGAGATAAAATCCCAGGAAGCCCTCCTAGATTGAGGCAACGACATCCATCAGACCGAAGCCTGCAAGACATGCATGAAGGTGATGGTATCACATCTTCTTCGAGGTGTTCTGAGGGAGGGCTCCGAACTCCGGGAAGAGGAGTGATTCATCGGTGCATCGAACCGAGGAGCTCCTACTCTTTCTTCCTCGTGCATGCATAGAGAAAGAGGCTTCAAACTCATAATCGAAGCTTGCTTTTCAAGATTGAGTGAAATGGAGAACAGATCATCCGACCAAGTTGAAGAAAAAATCCTACCTGTCACCCCTAATGGCGGCACTCTGTCACGATGACTAATACACCGTAACAGACTCTTTACGCTAACTAATGCGACGCACCTCCAGACTCCCAAAAAGGAGAGCCTGCTCATAATTCTTCACCTGTACCCTCTCCTTTTCTTTCCTCCATTTGACGAAAAGGAAAGAAAAAATCATGGTAAACCGTCTAAGGAAAAAAATCGCAACAAGCTTAGGGTTCTTGGTGAAATTTGAAGAAGATTAAAGAGAATGAGGATGATCTCTTTTCTCCAGATCTTCCCTAATTTATAGGCGAATCAAGGAATTTGTTGCTATCAATGCGAGCCTTGAAAATACACGGGCTCCTGAAAAATCAGCCCACAACCCGAGAAGATAGCCCAATCGAAGAGATGAAAAACCAATCATCGCCACTACGCTATATTATGATGTTGGAAAATAAATCGTCAGTCATAAAGGAGCCAGGATTCAAATTGGCCCATGACGCTACTAGACAACAACTGGCGGCCAAAAGCGTTACCTCCCATTAATTCTGAGGGTCCGCAGAGATGCAAAGAGATACACTGGACAATTTTCTGACTGCAACTATCTAAGATAAGGACAAAAGAAGCCTTTAGCAGATTTCGCTCCCACACTTCTCCTCTACGGAATCCGACCAATGCGAAAATGAATGGGGCATCTGTAGTGGTCAAAATTTGACCTCGGCCAGGATCACGACACATGTCCTAAATAAACCAACTCTCTAGAACCCGATCCGAAGTCTCCATCACTCCCCTCTCCGAAGACTTCCACGGTTACGACTCCGAAGCCATATTGTCTCCTGAAGGCACTCCGACTCCAATCCAAGAGTCTCATCACGTGGCAACAACTCCTTCCATCCAGCAACAGATCGAGAATGAATCCCACAGATTGCGAAGACAGTTAAGTGCCTTATCTCCCTACTCGGTCATGATTCTGTAACGACCCTACAGCTCATCAAACAATTGGGAGATGGATACCCTCCAGCGCATCAATCCTAACTATCAAGATTCAACCTAGGTAGTTACGGAGATCAGCAGATTCAAACCAATCCGTTGAGATCCGCATCTATCTGCATCCACTCCACCACCCAAATCAAGTACAAATTCACCTTCTTCTCCAAGGACAAGTGGGTCGCTTCCTGAATCCTCTGAGCATATATCACACCATACTGACAGTTTTTCTTTGGCAGCCCGCCCGCTCAATACACTGACAGTTTTTCTCTACTTGATCCTCCCTCCTTTTCACCTACGATTCTCACGCTTAAGATTCTTAGGCCGGCACCGTATCGGTGCTCGTAACCTGAAAGGTATCTTCTCTCTATGCTCTGAGAGGTCTCATCGTGAGCGTCCATTCGCTTGTGGCGGAGTTTTATCCACCACACTAAGCCTTCTTGTCCCTGAGCTCGTGGAATTCAGTTAATCTGATATATGGGAATATACAGAAGCAACTGATCAATAAATTCATCATAAGTGTTTCGTTAGTTTGGGGACAGAAAACCAGAGAGAGATCTCACATTATCAATCAAAATGAATGATTCTAGCGATAATGAATATTAGGACAAAGGGACGTGATCTATTACACTCATAACACTCGGGATAATTGCTATTCTGATATTCATACATTTATTATAATATCCCACAACACTTTAGAGAATTAATATATTTTCTTAAAATTTGTCTTTTCCTTGCAGATAGAACAGTGTCTAAATGAGTAGTTTTCCATTAACAAGCATTCTTTTCATATTCCATCAAGTATAGACAGATTTATCGTCTCAAAACTGGAAAATATATTTCTCCAAGTCAGCATCACTACTCATATTGATAATAATGCAATGCCTCATCTATCTGTTTGTTCTCAAGGATATATCAGATCTTGCAATTCAATTCTTGAATTAAATGTGCCAGGGTCTCTGGGCTGGAATGATTGGCGGGACTGCTGTTCAAACATTGATATTAGTCTTCCTCACGTATAAATGTAATTGGGATAATGAGGTGAGATCCAAACCCCTAATTTTGTCTTTTGCTTAAATAATAATTAATGATAAACTCCTTTCGGCAAAATTTCTTGCAGGCCATAATTGCAAGTGAACGCATGAAGAAGTGGGATGTCCCCCAAAAACCTTAGACGTATCCTTGATTTTGAAGTCTCGGGAAGGTCAAGTATACTCCCACTTGCTATTTGTTGCTTAGGTTTCTATCAAGTAGACTGGATTTATTCTCTTTTTCAAGTGTTCGTTTCTTGGAAAAATCACTATCACAAGATTAACTGAAAGAATTTATCCCTTAGAGCAAGTGGATATTGTTATGGTCATTTATTCTTAATTCCTTTGAAGAACCTAAGAGCAATGTGACCTAGTCCATTGCATAGGTAGCAGTGACTATGTTGCATCCTTTCAAGCATGCAGTCAACTAAATCTCGCACTTCGTTGCTAATGGGAATATTTCTTCTAATATTTAGTTACATGTCGTAAAACCAAATGAACTCTAACACAGTCATTAGAGCATGTTCTCTCGTATTATGTCTAACTGGATATGGATTAGTTTACTAAAACTTGAATACAGACTCGGCATTGAATCTTAAATCACTATTTATTAAAAAAAGACAGATATTAGATATTCATATTTTTATTTCATATTTGTTAAAAAAAAACAGTTATAGAACTTGCTCATGACATGATTATTTGTTGTTTACACCCTTGGTTTTGAATTTTAGATGAAGTAAAATTTGTACTGCACCATAATACCATGGAATTTGTACTGCACCATGATTTTGGAATTTTAGTCAATATAATCCCAGACATGATTTTATCTATTTAGCGAGAACGATATCTCGGAATCAGTAGCTACAACCAAAGGTTTTTGGTATAAATAATGGCAATATTGGGATCATATGGATTGTTTCTTAAAAAAACTTCCAAATATTACCAAGAAAATTGTTATGATGATAAGAATGTTTTGATATTGTTTCTTCACATGATTGATGGAGGCTTTGATAACATTTTAACAAAATACTCTATAATAGAATAACAGGTGCAATAATAATCTATAAAGATAGAATATTTTTAAAAAAATCCAACTTACTTGAATAAGTGGATAAGATAAAAGATTTTTATTGCATGCTTGGGCAATGCTTGGATGGAGAGTGTCTAAATAAACAAAAAATATGTAGCTCAAATTAGTCATTAAATATGTTTTTCATTTGAGTTTATATCATCATGAGTTGTATATTTCTTCATTGTTTGACTTTCTGTCTTGGTATCTTACAAGATTCATGTAACATCATGACTATTTTCTTTAAGTTTAGCCAGCGCTTCAACTCTCCTCGAGACATTTGAGTCAAAAATTTCATATATTGGTGTAGGATACTGAGTGTTTTGGTAAAGGTTGGACTTCAGCAAATGTATTCTTTTTCTTCAAATATTTTTTCAGCAAACCTCTCTCAGAATAAGTTGAGTGAACGGATAGTGTTAGCATTAGGGTTTACTTACAATTTAGAACCCTCATATTTTTATTTTAATTCAATGTGATTCCACAATTCTTAAGTGACGGTAACAGACAGAAAACAGTGTCTAAACGATTAGACACGTGCGAGTTATTAGGGTGGTGGGGGTTGTTGGGACTTGAAAGAAGGAGAATTCAACTGTAGTTAATATTCGTCTTTCCTTTATAATTTTGGAGTATTTCTTCCTGATATCGGATCGATACTATGTTGGGTACGCCAAAAGTCTATAATTATTAGCGATATGTACCAGAGTGGAAGATATTCCAAACCTTTCTATTTATGCCAATTACAATCTCTTTTAATCACAAAGAGCTCTCGACTCAATATGAAATCCTGGATAGCTTTTCTCATGCCAATATTTTAGGATCACTTTTTTCTCTTTGCTTGTGAGCATGCATGGTTCACTATGGTATGTGTTAAGATCTCAGCCCCATCCCCGTCCCCAACAATAAATGTTAAATAAATATAAATAAATAATACATAATAATCAAGAATCATGTGCCCTGGCACAAGCTAGAGCCATGACAACTCAACATCTCAACATGCGTAAGAGAAGGTTCATTGCTAAAATGAAATGTAATCTTCTAAAAATTTATCTAGCATGCACAAGGAAGTTCCTGCCTCCAGATTAATTTTCTTTTCACATGTTCTGAGGTTGGTTCCCTGCTTATATTCTTCCAATAGCAACAGTCAACAACTTATCATCCTACATTGTCCAAGTAAAGATAAGACTGTTCCTGAATTGTCCAAGTTGTTATCTGCAAATTCTTCTAATCATGCATTTTGTTCTTGAAGATCATTTGCACGCGTGTATTAGTTTAGTTCCCAACAAATAACGTAGAAGCCTGTGGAGTCGATAGTGTCTCCAGGATTCTTTTTCTAACCTGCAGTTATGGCTTCTCCAGTTTCACCTTTAGAGACAATATCAGTACCATGATCATGATGTTGGCGGCGACCAATGGAAGAATTATACTTGCTTCCATGCATGACGGAAGATGTTCTATTTTTGTCGCAATGGTAATGTAGTCTGGTTCTTATACACATCCTTCAAATTGCTGCTGTCTATGTCAAATTCTATTCTGAAAGTCTGGATCACCAGCAAGGAATATTGATTGCTCTTTGATTCAGTGTTTTGTAGTGTATAAAAGAAAATTGTTTTAAAGGTAATGATGCAGACATTGGAATGCGACCTTAGAGTGTATACCATTGTGTGTCTTCTATGTGATTTCAATATTGAGTCAAAGTCTGTATTTGCATTTTATGCTGAGTCGGGCTCTGGCTCTATACTCTTTCTTTATTTTATTAGTATTTTTTTCTCTTTTTTAGTACATCGGTTGTGAGAAAAGAGCCGTCATTTTGTATGCCTATATATAAGCATGAATCAAATAGGATTTAATGAGATTTGATTAATAAAAGTTAGATTTTTTTTTTGTTCATGGAAAATTTTCTTCTTGAATTTAGAGTGTGAAGCCCAATTCAAATCGGTTTTGATGTGAAGTCCTGCCTAGTTATCGTCTTCCCCACTTACTAAAAAAACTAATCTTAATTCTAAATTCTCACTTCAAAATCCTAGAAACACCTCATCTCTCTTTCCCTCTCACACACAAAAAAATCCCAAATATACCTGTTCACCAAAATTACCTGAAATTTACCCGAAATTGAAAATTCATCATGTTCATCATCATCATCTCCTTCATTCCCTCACCCCTCAAACCCTAACTCTAGTAGCCACAGACCATCAGCCTGCCCTTGTGCCACCCAGCTCCCATTGCCTGCGCCCTCTTCTCCTCCAATCAATCAACTGCTCCATCGTTTGCACCCACCTCCCTCTCCTCCTTCCTCGTTCTCTCTTACAACTGCACAAAATCACTAACCCATCACCCCCCGACTCCTTCTATCCTCTCTCTTCAGCGTCATCATCCTCACACCCAGATCTCCTCACCACTCTCGTCAGCCCGTGCTCAGCCAGCCCAAGCACAGCCAACGACGTCATCCCGACCTCTTTCTCGACAAGTAGCACGCCAACACCTCGCCACCGACGTCTCCTCATCGTCGTTGCAGCCATGCCATCACCGAGTCCGCCATCTCGAAGCGTTGAGACTGTGGAAACAAAAGCTACACAACTACATCATCAAGGACGTTGAGATCGAACGCGACGCTCAATCGGTGAGTTTTAATTCTACTGTCAGATTATTTTTTGGTTATGCCGAGTACTTGCATCTCCTAATCATTATCATTGTTTCTTGATGTCCACTGCACCGTGAGTCGTGAGAATCTGATTACTTTGCTTATTTTGGCACTATGGGCCTGTTTGTTTCGTTACAAAACGTCACATGTCGTAAGTCGTAAAATGAGAATGAAAAAAAGTGAACTGTGGCAGAGAGAATATATTGTGTTTTACGGTTTGGTTGATAAAGTGAAGTGTAAATAGAAAAATATATTGTATTCTACGGTGTTTAGTTGATAAAGTGAAAGTATAAATGGTAAAGTATACTGTGTTTTACGGTGTTTGGTTGGTAATGTAAAAGTGTAAGTGGAAAAGTTGACCACAAAATTAACTATAGCAGTGATTTAAATATTATAAATATTATTAAATTTAATCTACTATTGCAAATTAAATTGTATTAATAAATTTGAGATAAAAAATTAATAATCTTAATATTTTATTTATAACAATAATATTATAAAATATTAGTATAAATAGTAAAATATTACTAAAATATTAACTAAATAAATAATATAAAATTTTAAGAAAATCAAAATTTAAGAATACTAATAAAATATAAATATTAAAATTACAAAAATAATAAAATATAGTTATAATATTATAATATTAAAAATACTTAAAAATTATTATAATATAAATTTTATTATAATATTATTGTAATATTATAGAAATATAAAATTAACAAAGTAAAATATAATTATAATTTAATAATAAATTATCATTATAGTATTATTATACTGAATTATTATTACAATATTAACATAATAAAATATTAATATAATAATAAAATGTATTATGATATTAATAAAGTAATTTTTTATATTAAAAAATAAATAATTAAATATATAGTAAAGTATAATATTTGTTATATTAATAAAATATTAACTCTAAATAAAATAATAAAAAATGGAATAAGTATTAATAAAATAATAAAGTATTAAATAAAATATTAAATTAAAATATTAAATTAAAATAGTAAATATTAAATATTAAAGCAATATTAAAACAATAAAAAAATTAATGATTAAAATATAAAATATTAAATAAGAAATTGAACACTATTTAAAATATTAAATATTTAATAATATTAAATTATATATTGATAATCAAGTAGTAACTATTTTGAACTGTAATGTACTACAAGTGAGAGTTACATGACCACAAAATTAACTGTAGCAACTGCAAGTGAGAAAATATGAGTGTAAAAGTGAGATTTACATGACCACAAATTTAACTGTAACAACTGCAAGTGGGAAAAGAAGAGTTGCATTTTGTAACTTGTTTTTCAGCGAAACAAACAACGGAAAATGCAAAAGAAGTTTTACGACTTGCGTTTTGCGGCGTTTTGCGGCGAAACAAACACGCCCTACGAGTAGGAGTATTGCGCTTATATCTGAGTAGTGTATTTGATTTAATTGAGTTTAGAATTGTCTCGACTAAGATTGTGATTGATTGTTAAATTTCATTTGTTTGACATTATAAGTTTAAATTATTTTCCTACCCAACTATCATAACTGGCTGGTAAAGCGTGAGTTTAGTAATATTATCACTGATTTTCGAACACTCGTACACGTTTCATATCATTTTGGTATTAGAGCACAATTAGGGTACGATTTGCATTATTTAGGCACTTGCCAGAACTTTTATTGCTTTCTTGCATTAACATACTTTGATTAAAAAATAAAAAATAAAATTTAGTTTAGTGTCGTGTCTTCTCATAATGACCTTATCTTTAGAAGAGTCTCATCAATCGCCCATCACCTCGATGGATTTCCATCTATCAATGACACTTGATGACCTAATAGTTAAACTTGGTGTTCTGATATAATCCCTCAACGAAGGACAAAAATTTCAATGCAACCATATACTATTGATCAAAAAACTGCAGTGTCTAGACCTCCCCATCTACCCAGCCTCACAGGTCTAAGTATCCTTTCACCCTCACTAAGGAATGATGTTAAAAACAAGAACGTTAAAATAGATAACAAAACAACTTTTGTGTTTGAACGAACGGAACTAAAAAAGGAAGTTGGAGAACCATGCGATTCCAACCCTACCAATTCAAAAAGAAATTAGAGGAAAGGGAAATGTTTACACGAGTAAGTGGGTAATAAATGATAAATTTTCAAAATATCTTCCATATTTAAAAGGTCACATGTAAAGTACAAAAGGACATGATAAATTCTTTTTTTTTTCTTTTTCTAAAATGTCGCTTAGCACGGAAAGCATTATTTTTAAGCAATTTTTAAAATAAATTTCTTTTTTAAATTTAATTTCAAAAAAAGGATCTCCATCAAATTTATTTCAAAAATCAACCTCTTACAGGCATCTCAGCATAGCTGAGGCGTAGGATGGGTTGGGATCCCGCTCCGGTGCTGTAGGTGGAAAAAATGCCCTTCTCTTTACGGTGTTTTTCTTAGTTTCCCGTGTGATGCCCGTGTATATTTTATTTATATATATTTTATTATTCTTTCTAGAGAGAGACCGCTTCGGCTTGTCATCTCCTCCCGCTTTCTTTCTCGAAAAAAAATCGAATTTCCCAATTCCGAACCGCAAAGCGGCGGCGGCGGCGGCGGCGGAGGCGGAGTCCTCGAGTTTGGAGGTGAGATTATTCTTCTCTTTCCTTCCCTTCTCTCCTCCGTCTTCTTCAACTTCTTCATGACCCTAACCGTAGCCCTAGCCCTAATTTCGTGACTTACGTGGTACAGGATTTGACTACTAAGATACAGAAATTAAAAATCCACAACGAAGAATTAATCAAGCTCGTCAAATCACTAAGGTTTGGAACTAGACGAGCAGTTAGCGGGACTACGGAATTTGGATAATGGTATTTTTGGGGAAAATAGAGGCTACAAGAGATATTAGCAGAGAAAGAAGCAGAAATCAAAGCGGGAGAAAATGAGGTAATTGAACATTTTTTCGGTTATCATATGGAATCTACTTTCTATGCTACCAGTATTTCCATCATTTATGAGTAATAATGCTGTGCAATGAAATTTGAAACAACTGGTAATTTAGCTGGTTAAGGCGATGGCTTTGTTGTTGAGTAGCCTTGCTATGACTTAATCTCAAGCACTTGTTCATATATTCATAAACACGCACAAATATACTGTGGAAGCATGGTACCGTTGGGCTCACTAAGTGGAAACTTCTTACTCTAGGAGGTCTAAACATCCTAACTTTACCCCTTTTAGTCTTACTGTTTTATCATGATCTCTATAGTTTACAAAATATGAAAATCATTTGCAGAAATTGGTCTGCATTTGACAAATGCTAGTTTCATGTCTCACACACACACACACACACACACACACACAAAGTGGCATAACCATTCTTGCATGGGGTAATCCACAACAGGCCGCCTTCATTAAATACCTCCGCCTATATACATGGTTATGTCATTAATGTCAACATGGTTTGCTGAACTTCCCTTATTTGCCAAATATGCTACTAGTCCATTGCATTCTCCATCACCATGAATGAACACACAATTAATGTTTCACTGAAGGTGGACTCTTATTTGGTCCATCATTATCCGAGCAAGTTTACATTTGATGCTCTAACCCATTACCCCATTGAGTAACCGACAAACTTTAACGACAAACAATTTGCCCAAGTGTCTCCGCGTAAAACAAATGACGTCTCCTGTACCACTAAGCTTAACATGGAGACAACACATACACCAATTGGATAACCACATGCTGTGAACACTTTGACATCATGATCCCATATCAAATAACCGGTAACGCTTTCTTTGGCTTTGAAGGGTGAAGCTATAAAAACTGATTTTCACATCATGGACGTTGGGGTTTCTCAGACGATGCAGGCATTTCCTATGCATAGACCCCTTGGCTAGCCAGGGGCATAGAGACGTTGAGTGAGGAAGCTAGCCATTTATTCTTTGCATGCATTCAGTGGTCTAACTATCCTCGATATATTTCCTATATGGCGCTGATATTGCGTTTACAGCACCTAGTAGTAACGATTTGGCACATCCAAACCGATATAGCATTTTCACCTAAAATCGCTGATAAATCGGCTTGGCCCCAATATATCGATCATATCGAGTGCAGTTCAGCGATTTTGGTCCCGATATAGCGTTTTACACCAAATTTCTAGGTTAGACATTTGGGAGATTCGAGCGATATGGCAATGTGTCCAAGTGATTATGGATTCATAGGCTTAATATAAGTTGTCAAGGTATGTATATCTTAAACATGTAAATATGATGTTTTATGTAGTTTTATATGATTTATGCATGTATTACGTTATTGAGATGTGATTTAGGACAAAGATGTATATTTACAGTTTGATTTTGACATCTAATTTTTTGAGAATATCCCCGACATATCCCCATTCCTAGTAAATTTTCCTGACCGGTATAGCCGCTATGGGCGCCATTTAGGACACTGCTTGCATTATAAGGAAAAGTCTGTATAAAGTTGGATTGGTCTTTCTTTCCAAATTTCTGCATGTGTAGAGACCAATCTTGTAGAGAGTAAAAGGCATGTCATTGTCATCTAAGAAAAATCATTATGTACAATATAAAATAGTTTAGAGATATATACTCAACTCTTTCTTTATATGATCACATCAGCTAATTGACCCGAGGTTAGTGATTCAGGTGTCACAGATGGGTTTAAATAAATGGGTCAGGCTTTGGCTCTGATATCTTGACATGTTAAATCCGGATTACCTGGATAAATGTCTCTAGTGTATACAATTCTTATTTCGGTTGGTGCTGAATGTTGTTACCACTTGGACATTCTTACCTTTCACGAAACTCCATATTTCCCCTAAAACCAGAGCACTTTTATAGATTATAAATAGACTGTTGCATTCTACACAAAAATCAAGTATTGCCCAAGAAGTTGGTGCATTCATCGTATAGTTTTGTTGATCCTATATTTGAATCCTTGCATAAGTTTTTCTTTATCTTTTTGAAAAACACTTTAATTTGTATCCACTCCAATTCTGACCAGGCTCATGGACGAGTTGGTTATATAGGTTGATTAAGGTTACGGTGTATGGGATGATTGTTTCAAGGTATCAAGCACTATTGGTCTTGTTTAAATGGATTTGATTCAGGTCAGATCTACTTTACTCGGTCAAACTTGAACCTGACATGCAGCCGACCAGGCCTGTTCCATTGTCAAACATAGTTGTCACAAGGGAGTTTGAAATATATGGTAATCACGCATTTTAATGTGATGGACTTACTTTTGAGTAGCTCTGCTATGGCTCATCTCATGCATCGTCTTCACCCCTCTCCTTGTGATGAAAGGGTTGTAAGATAAACATGGTGGAAGCTAGGATCACAATTTTCTTTTTTTTTTCTGTAACGTGGTGAGAGCCATGTAGTAAATTCGAAGTGATGGCGTAGGAGAATTCACTTGACAGACAAAAAGCTTTACATATAAGGATCAATTGAGTCTTGAAGTGAGCTTTATGGAGGTATGAATGCAAAGTTAATTGAAAGTTCAAAATGCATATTTTAGGCCATATGCAGCTACTATTATGGCTGCACATATTGTTGAAAGTACACAGTTTGTGAAAGCATCCATATATGGGGACACATACATTATTGTTTATAATGTTACATAAATAGTAGCTATCTTTTCCGTGTGGAATTGATAATTGTTTAAATATCACCATTAATATATCCTATGAATGGGATGTTTTCTTGGCTCAATTATTACCAAGCCAAACTTTTCACTTTTTCTAGATTAGGATTTTAGGTGTTCTTTTCCTTGAAGCTGACTTCTGTTATAGTTTGTGTTTTCTAGATGTGTTATGTTTCATGGTTTCCTGTGTTAATCTTTGTGAACGTAGGCTACCTTATAGTAAGGGGTCTCTTTACTTTGCGACGCTAGAACTTGAGTACTGTTTTTGTCAAATGACTTCAGAGGACCCACTAGGTTATGGTCACACAGCAGTATGTCATAAAGATTACTAGACGTGGATGCTAAATTTAGAAACTGAGGCTGCAAATGTCATAGTAGTCGGGATCATTAGGGATCTTGAGAATTTTTTTTAAATTAAAATGAAGATGCTAAACTAAATTCTAATTTTTTTAAGCAGGGTTAGTTGTTCACATTTTTATGTTAATTGCCTTCCCTTCAAGTTTATTTTGGCGAGCAACTTTTGACAGAAAGAGCAGGTGGTTGGGGAACCATATTTCTTTGGAAGTCTGTTTGTGCTTTGACAGTTTTAGTTTGATATGCCTCGGTATATCTTGAAAGTACCTGGTGAGCACACATAACCATCAGGAGTTGCCAATGACTATAGAGGTCAATGGAGGTACATCCTACGTGTTATGGATGAAACTGCCCTGGTTTGTTGGACATGAATGTTATGAGGCATGCCCAGAATGGATGTAACTGGATTGAGATCAGTGAGATGGATTGGCAGCAATGTGATAAAGATTTGATAAGAATTGACCTTATCATTCAGGTGTTAGAGGCAGCTCCAATTGAGGATAGGGTGACAGATGATTGCTGGAGATAGTTTGGGCATTTGCAACATAGATAGATGAGTCCACAAGTTAGGAGGAATCCTACTATTGCAGGGTTAGGACTAGTGTTAGGACTGAAGCAAACATGGATATGATAAATGAGATGATTGCTAAGTTAACAAAGGAGATGGACCCATAATGAAGATGAATGAATAAAAAGGATATTTACATGAGCTACCCAAACTTTTGGGACAAAAGGTATTTTCATTATCATCGTAAATGATGATAAGACTAGATAAATCTGAATTATGTTATACTTCACATTTGGACCATTTAAAGGCATGGTTTCTGGAGAATTTTCTTTTCTTCCATAAAATAAAACTTGTGGAATTGGTTAATGGATTGCAACAACTTGAAGATTCATGATACTTAGTTAGTGGACGGTGACATCTTCAATATTTATAGATGTTAATCGGATACGTGGAGGAAAGAAAGATACCAACCTTAAGCAGTCTTAGTTGGACTTTAATGACATTTTTTGAGTTTAATTTTAATTTGAAGTTTCCTCTCCTTTCTTGTTGGGATACAAATTTCTTGGATATCTAATTGCTGGTCATCCTCTGATGCTAATCATCTGGTCTGTATTTAAAGGTCTCATATCACTACTCCAACCTATTTGGTGTTATTGGCCCTACAAGAATGTACCAACGGTGTTACAAAAGCAATGCTTTTGTTTTATGATTTATCAGTTTATTAATAAATGTATTAGCTATCTGTTTATGCATAGTTAGCAATACAATATAAGAGATGTACGTGTATTTTGGAAAACTTAGGTACAACTTTCTATGTTTATATTATTATAAGTTTATTCGAGTACTGTTTCTTCTGTAAATTATTATTTCATTTTGAAAATGAAATTTGTTTTTAGTTCATTAGTTCGCTGAATATTGATGTTGATTTTTATTACTTGGCTGTTGAAATTTAAGACATTAGGCATCATTTTTGGAAAACATAATCAGGTGTCATTTTGCATTATTTTGCAGATTAATGAACTTCGGCTGAAAGAAGAGCACTTGAAGTCAAAGGTATGCGTTAATGCACTTCTTTAGAAACATTTAAAAATTTTCCTCAAAATGGTTAATGGCATGATTTTTTTCGTGACTAAGTGGTAGCTTCCATATGTTGAACATTGATCTCTCACCTTCCAAGTGGAAAGGCGGAGATTACCGTATGTATGATGTCCTTGCACATCCAATGCATCATTTGTTTTGTATTTGATGAAAATTAATCAGTTTTCTTGTTGCAAGTATTATTTACTATCTAATTTGATGTTGTTGAATGTATGCCAATTTATTTATTAATCTCTAGGAACATCAAAAGGCAGGGTGTTCCATCGCGATTGGGATTTCAACTGAAAATAGGCCAGGACACAAGCAACAAGCTTTTTCCATTTGTATCATTGCAGTTGCAAGAAAACACTAAATTTTCCTTATGCCGTTTAATTTGAACTTCCAGCCAAATGTTCAAACTTAACACATTTTGTAACCATTGGTTAGTGTTAAGAAGCATATATGGTCACGCTTGCAACATAGCTCACAAGTGTGATATATGATCATTTCTGCAAGCATAGTTGCAATGGTCCTTTGTTCAACTATAGTCATAGTTGCAATTGGCAATTGCAGTAAAACAAACAGCTGCAACTTGTCTTTTTTTGCAACTGTAGTTGCAGGTTCAGTTGTAGCGAAAGAAACAACTCACATGTGTTGGGATGAGCTGTGATCGGATTACATGCCAAGAAATAACCTAATCTAGTGGTTTTTTTTATAATACTTAAGTTACCATGTTTGGTACCAAAAAATTGAAATGAGATGCGATGAAGAGTTTTAACCCTTTGGATGTTGAGAGAGTTTTCATAGTTTGAGAATTCCAAACATATTAGAACATTAAAAAGGCTTAATGATAGAGAGAGTTTTCATAATTTGTGAATTTCAATTATATATTATATAGTTTTAGAGTTCCAATAAATTAAAACATTAGAAAAAATAATGATTGAGAGAGTTTCCATAATTAAGAATTTTAATTATATATTATATACGTTGAGAGTTCCAGTTGTATTAGAATGATAAGGAAAAGAGGGAGTTTCCTTAGTTTGAGGGTTCTAATTATATTAGGGACAAATACAAATTAAAAAATAATTAATAAAATATAAAATGATAGGGAAAATTAGGTAGGGGTTTCAATAATTTGAGAGTTTAAAGAGAGGCTTTTATAGTTTGAGAATTACAATTATATTAAAACATTAGAAAGATTTAATATTAGAGCAAATTTTCATATTTTGTGAATTTTAATTATATATTATATAGTTTGAGAGTTCCAATTATATTAGAACATTAGAAAAAATAATGATAAAAAAGAAGTTTCCATAATTTGAGAATTTTAATTGTATATTATATGCGTTGAGGGTTAAAAAAAGTAAAGAGAGAGTTTCCTTAATTTGAGTAATTATATTAGGGACAATAAAAATTTAAAAAATATAATAAAGTATGTAGAACGGTAGAACAAGATGGGGGGACAAAAATTGTGCACGTGTTTTATTTTATTTGGTTTTAAGAGCTGTTGTAGATAATGTATACACACACCAAATATATATTTTTATTATAAAAATGAGAGTTCATGAAGCTTTTGCACTTTGAGCTTATGCTCTCTTTGCTTAGGTTGAGCGTTTTCGCTTTACATCTACACTTTTTTTAAAACTAATATTGATTATCACCACTTTTACCAAACAAACTTCAGGTGACATTTGGTTCAATAATGGCTGAGAAAACATGTACGTCACTAAGAAACTATTTCATGAATGGAATTCTTTCAAAAGGATTTTTTCACTTCATGTGCAGCGACATGTTTAAGATTGAGTAAAAGACAAATCGATCACACTTAGGGGCCGTTTGTTTCGCGTAAAAGTCCGTAATTCGTAAATGACTTACAACCCAGTTACAACTACGACGTTTGTTTGGACCGTAATTCGTAAAGACTTACACAACCCAATTACCCCTCACTTGCAACCAATTACCGCTCACTTACAGCCCAGTTACAGTTAATTTTGTGGTCATGCAAATTTGTATTATTTTTTTATGTTAATATTATTTTTTTAATATTTAGCATTTTTAATATTTATTTGCAATATTAAAACTTTTTAAATCACCAAATAGTTATTTTGTGATCAACTTTTTCACTTACAACTAAACATTACGACAACCAAACACCGTAAAGCACAATACACTTTTCCACTTACAACTTTATATTACCAACCAAACACCATAAAGCTTACATGCATGTAACTCATTTACAAATGTAAAAGACTTTACCAGTTACAACTTACGAATTACGGCTAATTACGACAACCAAACAGGACAAGGATTGATTTGATACCCGGAAGGGATTGCATGTATAGTTAATTTTTTATTATTAACATCTCATGTGATGAGAAAACTCTTACAAACAGTTGGTTGTATAGGACTTTAACTGGAGAAATTGAATTAACAATTAAATTAATTGTAGAATTACTTAACAATTGATCCTCGATCAGGAGACATTTATCTGTTTTACGTTATATAAAGGGCTTTAGTTGGATAATAGCTGCAAGAACTATTAAAAGAAATCAATTATTAATTGGGTTTACACATATTTATGAATTTTTTAAAGCAAGAAAAAAATAAAGTAAATTTAGAACTAAATTCCATAATTCACATGTCTAAAATAAGAAATATGAAGTACTTTTGTTGGATTAATTGCTGAACCAAATTCCTTGGTGTATACTTATCTTTGACTTGATTAGCAAATAATAAAATTGAAAACTGAAGTGAAGGAGACAGTCTAAACCATTGGTTCAAGGTTGAAACAAAATTGAATAAAAATAAAATAATCTAGTTGAGGAATTAAATCCGTTTATGAGGTTCAAAATCCTAAGATAGAAAATTCAGATGCATAACTAAAATTCTTAATAAAAATATACATGTTCACATACTATGAATCTGAAATCTTGATAGCTTGTTGAGCCTAGTATGGCTTATTTTTCATAGCAAGAAACTGGACTTTTGGGAAATTTAGCGAGCATAGTACACAATTAAGAGTTAGAGCTCATAGGTTTTTGTAGTGGACAGTTTCTGATCTGCACCGAGATCAAGACACGTGTCTTATCTCATCAGAAGCTCTCGAAAACAGACAAGAGGGTATGCCAAGCATAGCTTCTCTTTGAGAGCATCACCCAGTTATTCCCAAGGACACTCCTTCTAGGGAATCAATAACCCCGAGAACACTCTTCCTGACGAGAGTATTGCCACCCTGAGATCAATTCTTCCCATTCCGAGCAAAATGACCGCAACAGCCGACTTCATTGATATCCACCTTCATTCATAGAGTCTGTTACGTCGCCAAGTCATCTCACGTTTCAGACATTGCAACAACTCCTACTTCAGCGCAGGCTATTACAAAAGGTAGCAGAAATTAGTCCTGCAATCAAGGGCAGAATTCAAGCCGTTATGAAAGAATCGCAACATGCAGATCATGCGGTTATTGAAATCCCCATAACCACACTGCCAACAAAGCTCCCTAGGTATATATACTAGGAGATCGGCAAGGAGAGAGGCCAGAGGATTCCCCACAAAGGACTAGCCTACCAATCCTCCACAAACCTCTGCCTCACTGTAATATGAGACCATGAACAGAGTTCTAACTCTATAGAATTCACTGTAATCTCTTGAAAATAGTGAATTCTCTCCCTCCTCCCTGTGGTTTTTCTCAAATTGAGTTTTCACGTAAAATTTTATGTCTTTGCATTACTTTATTATTCTCTCTCGCACATCTCATTACAAATTGAAGTGTAGTATTCCCCTGAGGAATTTACCCCTATATTTTTTGTGCTTTCGTTGAGATCTGAGTCTCCACGCTGAAGATCTCTCCCTTCTCAACTTTCCTCAAAGAAGCCTCTTTCAAATCGGTGACGGCGCCATGCAAGCGAGTCATGAAGGCGCAACCTCCAAAGGCAAGGCCAAACTGATCACTAGGGGCATGACCTCCAAACCAACCAGCAGTTAACCGCTCGGCGAGGGCACAGACTCCATCTCGTCATCGGAGTCGTCCGTTAGCGTCCGCCCCTCTCAGCAGCAAGAAGACCGGCTTTTTTCAGATGCTCCACGAGATGAGAGAGCAGATGAAGGAATATCAACAATAGTTAGAGCACGAGTGGAGCAGATGACACTGGATCGTGACAGTATCTTCTGTGAACAAGAGGAGCTTAAGTTGCTCAACCAACAGCTCCAGACCCAAGTCGCTGCCTATCAGAACAACTCCACATGGGCAGGGGGCGACCCTGGGTAAAGGAGATTCCCAAAGCTCCACGTTCTCGACGAGCTAATCTAGAAACAGATCGTGGAGGCCAAGTTATCACAATACTTGATCCCAACCACTCGCCTTCACGACTCCCTGCTTTCCGAGGACATCCAGGAGTGTGAACTTCTGAGAAAAATTCTCGACTCCTACCTTCAAGAGCTACACTGTAGCGAGCGATCCAATTTAGCACGTTCGGCACTTCCAAGACAAAATGATGCTCTACTCTCGTAATGACCCGGTAATGTGTCTTACTTTCCTTCAAGCTTGAGGGGTGCTGCATCAGAGTAGTTCCACTCTCTGCCATCGTGCTCTCTCCGCTACTTCTCGGAGGTCACCTAGGCCTTCCTCACATAGTACGCCACTTACCAAGAAGCCAAGAGGAGTAGTCACCACCTTTTCTCCGTCAGGATAAGGCCAAGAGGTAGTCTCAAGTCTTACATCTTCTTCCAGAACCAGCTCACTAAGGTCTCCAACTGTGGTGAGGAGGTATCTGCACTCGGGTTCATCAGTGATTGCAGGTCACTCACCCTCTGTACAAGCACCTTTTGAAACACGTTTCCAAGATGAGCGAGGTCCTTTCTCGAGCACAATCATACATTCAGCTCGAGGAGGCAATAAAGGCTTCCTCTAGCCATCTTGCAAGACCAAGTTATGACGGGAGCAAATCGAAGTCAACTCGCGAAGCTCTCAACCACGCCCCAGAATGGCATCGAGGGCAGCCTCCTTACAAGAAGCAGGCACTCCCTATCCTCTCCCTAGGTCCACTTCAGAGCTATATTCCAACTTAACACTTCACTCCATTAAAGCTTCCAATCCACGAAGTGTTTAACACCTTTAAGATCAACCATAGGTCAGACGCCCGAAGCCGATCCAGCCCAATCCCTCACTGCCCGGTTAGAGTACTACTCTTACTACGACTGCAAGGAGCACCAGACCATCTATTGCTGGGCCGTCCGAAGATACTCATCCAGCAAGGCTACCTCAAGGAATACGTCCTCACCCCTGAGGCGACCTCTCGGCAGCCAAATACACAGCCTTCCCTAGAGCAAATGTGATCAACCAGTACAAATCGATCGACTGACTTCTCAAAATCTATACGTACAGTGTACACCCTTCCAATCCTATCTTTATGTATTGCATTTATGAGAGTAAAATAAGTGCTTTATATCTTGCAGCACAACCGTTCGACCACACGCCCGCTAATGGGATATCCCCTAGTCGGAGGCCACCAAGAAAACCCCCCGATGATGGGATGTGCCCCTTCTGAGGCGATTTCAACGTACATCCAGCCATGCGCCCCGATGATGGGATGTGCAGTCAAGAAAACTCCCCAATGATGGGATGTGCCCTCGCTCGGAGGCGGTTTTGACTTTCATCCATTCATATGCCCCGATGATGGGATTTCTCTCACTTGGAGGTGAAAATGCCACTTTCGCTGATGGGACGTGCCCCCACTTGGAGGATTACATCTCCACACTCCTAAACGAGATGTGCCCCGCGTGGAAGTGGTAACGCAGACATGCCTATGGGACTTTCTCGGTAGTCTTACGGGAGACGAAACCCTCTGTTGTGGGATTTCCCCCACTCGGAGTCGCCCGCTTTGCTACAGGGATGTGCCCCCTCTCAGAGCTCCCGATCTTTCGCTAATGGGACCCCCCACTCGGATGATCGCATCTGTACACTCCTGTACTGAATGTGCCCCCGCGTGGAAGTGTTAACGTAGACATGCTTACTGGCCTTTCTCGGTTGTCCTACGGGAGCGGAAACCCTCCATTGTGGGATTTCCTCATCTCGGAGTCCCCTACTCTGTTGTAGGAATGTGCCCTCTCTCAGAGCCCCCGTTTGTTCCGCTAATGGGATGTGCCCCCACTCGGAACAACAAGCCTACGGTCCCCCATCATCTGAATTCACGGGCAGATGAACCTCCGGTAGTTTTTCTCTACCGGGTTCCTTTTATATTCCGATGATAGGATATGCCCCCGCTCGGGAGACATGTCCGTTGATAGGATATCCCCCGCACGAGAGGACAACTTCGTTGTTAGGCTTGTTTTCACGTTGGAGGTACCAGATCGTCGATCGGATAGGGGCCCCTATCCGAGATAGACGCATCCAACCTGTTGCTGGGATTTTTCGCATCTCAGACCAATTTTTGCAGGTATCGCTGGTCTTCCGGACTATGGCTATATACGGGATCAAGTTTATCTATGAGGGTTTTCTTGTTTATATTGTCCTCTCGATGTATCGGTTTTCTATGGTCATTGTTCAATAGTTCTCCCAAGGACGTGACGCTACAGGTATAATTGACAACAAGGACCTCAAGTATGATTTAAAGTTTGAATATGCTTGATCTATTTGGTGGCAACCCAGGTTGTGTCTCCTCAGGCAATGGTGACAAGAGATTTAGGGTATGTCTATGAGGGTTTCCTTGTTTGGATTATTCCTTGACGTACTAATCTCGTGAACTCGTAAACCATGCTTATACAACTTGTTTTGCTCGCACATGCATCTAATATTCTATTTAATGTTTCAATGCATGATTGTATGCATGTCCTAACAATTTCCATTCAGTCCATATGCTCCTATAATGGGATTTTCCCTACTCTGAGGTAAAAATATGATTCCTCGCTACGGGGATGTGCCCCCACTCGGAAGATCGTGTTTGTACACTCTTAGACGAGATGTGCCCCTGCGTGAAAGTTTGATGCAAACATGCTTACGGGCCTTTCTCGACAGTCCTACGGGAATTGAAATCTTCCATTGCGGAATTTCCCCTAGAGATCGGACTCTGTTGCAGGGATTTTCCCCTCCCAGAGGCCCGATTTCGTAGCTCCTTGACGAGATGTGCCCCCCTCGGAAGCAAACACGAATCCAACTCCGTTGCAGGGATTTTCCCTCTCAGAGGCTCAATCCATAGTTGGGATTTCTCCCACTCGGAGATGAGACTTATAGATATCGCTGTGGGATTAGCAATCACTCGGGAACTACATGCCAAACCAAGCTCCAAACATCTCGAAGTCAAAGCAAATTTCTTTGAACAGACATCCAATTTCAAACAAAACAATCACAAGACAAAGCAAGTAAGATCTAAACAAACATATTCATTTCAAAAATTTACTACTTATATTGTAAAAATTTCTGATTACATCCATTCAAAATACATACTTGGTTACATCTGACACGAGGTCTATCACATGTGTGTTTGTTTTTTTTCTTTGAAAAGAAATACAAATAATCCATTCCTAACTCAGACTCACCATGCTCCTCCTGATGCTAAAGCAAACAAAGATCCACCAATTTGGGGACACTTCACGCAGGCACGATCCTATTATTCACGCCACCTTCCACAAATCCCGAGGGAAGCCCAGGGAGGTTCTTTCACAAAAATAGGAGATTCCTAAATGAAGAACCACCTCTTTCTCCCCAAGCAGAGCACGCCTCCAAGGCAGCCAGACGACCTCATGTAGGACATGCAAGAACGTGATGATATCACATCATGGGCCCTCCATCCCAAACAAGTGGCCAGAAGTCTCTAAAGCATGGACACCTCATCCCAATTATCCACTCATGCTTCCTTCTCAGGCCTCACCTTAAAAAAAAGTCTCCTAGTGCGAGGACCACATGAGCCAGCCTAGAGTGAAGAGTGCAAGACATGGACAACGACGATGGAATCAGGCATCCACCACTGCTGCCAACTAACAAGACCTCACTCTAGCCATACCCACCACTAGGAGAAGAGATGTTCAAGCAAATCAGGTTAGAGCTTGGGCTCAATCTATCTCCCCCTGGCGGCGGGGCCTTGACACAACAACCAAAGTGACATGACAAGATCATCACAAAAATCGATGTGACGCCCGCCATCTCTATCCTCTCCTTTCCTTTCTCCATCAGACGAAGAAGAGGGGGCGACATTACAATCCACCAGAACAAGAATTTAAGGGCAAAGAACTTTTGAGAAGATGAGACAACTACTTTCAGGGTCCTCACTATTTATAGAAGCAGAACTGACTTATATTCAAATTCCAACCACATTCGAAGAGTTGGTTCGCATCCCAGATTTTTCGGCATGTCAAATCCGCCAGATACGAGGTGCCTCTGCCATACGATCTCGTCCATTAGGAAGTTAGGATTTTGGTCATTAATTGCCAGCTGTCTTCACCCACTCTAGTTTTTAGAAAGGGCTCAGGATGTGAAAATGTATTTTGACCGGTCCCCTTCAGATTACAATCAGCGCCTCAACTTCTCGAGCCAGAATCAAACAAGTCCGCTTCAATTTTCTCCTTGAAGTTTGAAGAAAGAGGAAGCGGAGGGGCACCATAGTGGACTGTTTCTAATCTGCACCGTGATCAAGACATGTGTCCTATCTTATCAGAAGCTCTTAAAGACAGACAACAGGGTATGCCAAATAGAGCTTCTCCCTGAGAGCATCACCCAGCTATTCCTGATGACACTCCTTCCGAGAAATCAACAACCCCAGCTATTCCTCAGAGTATTGCTACTCCGAGATTAATTCTTCATGTCTTGAGCAAAACAACCGCAACAACCGACCTCCTTGATATCCGTCTTCATTCATGGAGTCTGTTATGCCGCCAGGTCATTTCACGTTCCAAATGTTGCAACAACTCATACTTCAGCGCAGGCTGTTACAGAAGGTAGCAGAAATTGCTTCCTTAATCAAGGGCATAATTCAGACCATTACGAAGGAATCGTAACGTGAAGATCACGTAATTATTGAAAGCCATATGACCCACACTGCCAACAAAGTCCCTGGATATATATACACCGGGAGATCGACGAAGAGAGAGGCCA
This sequence comes from Agave tequilana, assembly GCA_038442645.1. NCBI lineage: Eukaryota > Viridiplantae > Streptophyta > Magnoliopsida > Asparagales > Asparagaceae > Agave > Agave tequilana. The sequence goes on along the minus strand of JAVJIF010012979.1, from coordinate 6,378 downwards.
GAGGATTCCCCCTACAAAAGACTAAGCCACGAATCTTCCTCAAACCTCTGCCTCACTGTAATCTGAGACCTTGAACAGAGTTCTAACTTTGTAGAATTCACTGTAACCTGTTGAAAATAGTGAATTCTCTCCCTCCTCTCCGTCCTTTTCCCAAATTGGGTTTTCACTTAAAATCCTGTGTCTTTTCATTGCTTTATTATTCTTCTCTCGCAAATCTCATTATAATTGCAGTGTAGATAAATTCTCCCGAGGAATTTACCCCTACAGTTTTGATAGAACTTCACACATTTGGGCTGGATTAATCATTGTAAAAATAGTTGGCCTGAAATTTGTAACACAATCCATACTCATTAAATTATTGCTCACCCGACGAGCCCTCTTGTTGTACAATATTCTACATGTCATATATTGCCCTAATATTGGCTGGTCTATAAGATATCTGCTAATAATACTTCAATGATACATCATATCATATTAGCAGAGGTGCACAAACAATATAATGGGCTATATTTAGAACAATGTTAATGATCTCATGTATGGTCTTAACCATTGAAGGATGCATATGATTATGAGGTTACCATGTAAGAATTCGTTATGGTGGTTGTTCCTATGATTGCTGGCGTGATTGACAATTTAATTGATTATGGATGGTTCCAGTAAAAAATTATCAGTCCTAACATCTTGATGAGATTAAAATGATCAATCTCCAACAAGTTCTAAAGAATTGCAAGTCTTAGGAAGGATATGAGCAAATTCACAACTATCTCTTTGAGAAGTCGAGTTTCACATGGCCATTGCACCATAGTTACCATCTGCAGTTCTCAATTGTGTGAGCGAATCTCCATGGCGATAATGCATGCTTATTGGTAACCCAATATAGGGTTCTTTGCATTGCTGACCCGGTAGTTCAAGCATCTTCAACGATTGCTATGTAGATTTCTAGCAAGATTGCCCTCCTCTGGACCACTAAGCGCAGTCCTAGCGGCTCCAACATGTTGAACACGTCCTAGATGGTCTCCGACAACTGCTACACTAGAGACATTTTTTGGCTAATAGCTGCATCCACGTTGCTCATTCAGTTTAATCCAACCAATTTTCTCTTGATATCTCTTGGCTGCTTATGTAGCATTAACACATGTTCCATACAATGTAATGAAGAGGGGGACTGAGAAACAATGGAGTGTAAAGAATAAGGTGTTTTGGAGAAGAAGTGAAAATCCTGGGGCTGGTGAGCCACTTACAAGCACCAGGACTTAGCAACACTCATACAAGCCATCTTCCAAGTCCATCTGTCATTAAATTTGAATATTTTTACCACCTCATCCACATCTTCTGTTCTTTCCCTATGATAAGAATGCTCCAAGCCAAATTTAAACATCCAAAGAGTTAGCCATGAGCACCCTCCATGTTCAGTTTGACAGCGCAAAGTGCTTGGGGTGCTTGTTCTTTCTCTATAGAATAGGAAGATCAAATAATTACACCTTGATCTGTAATTCTGAAGATCCCTCTTGATATCTTCAATTTTTTAAAAGTCAAATAAATGAAGCCCTAAATTTCTTAAAACTCAAAGTCAGTTTATATAGTAAATGCTGACTTTAAATTTCTTTATTGACAAATAAACAAGTGTTGGCTATTGTCTCCTTAGAGAAAATCATAAATTACATAAGTAAATTATCCTCGAGGAACCTTTTATTTTCCCTCATTTTCCCTGTTCTAAGCAATAGCCGCCACTTGGTAGCTCCCATTGTGAACCTTATTCAATTATATACTGCTAAGATCTAACGGATTTAGAACTTTCTTTCTTTTTGCGAGTTCTTGTATGTTGCTTTTGTATAATTGTAAAGGATCCACTAATTTCCAAGGTTCTAAATATCATATATCGGGTTCATATCGGATACAGGATATCGGGCGATATATCAGGGATATGAGATCATATCGGATGTCCATATCAAATATTGTATATAAATATTGATTACTTAAAGGTATTAGAAAGTTCTCTATTATTGAATAAATATGTGACAACATGTACGAAAAACATTTAAGTTTAAGCAATATCAAAATGCAGTAAAATACTTACCTAGAATTGAATGCATGAAAGAAAAATTAAAAGATGAAATCCTTAAAATTTAAATCTTTAAGTAAGAGATTTACTTGCAAAAAGCAGTAGATATGCATAAGAATTACAAAAAACACATAGAACTTGATATGTGAACAAAACAAAATATAAACAATATTACCTATTCTAATGCTAAACCTACCTTTAGCAACATAGATAAAGTGATAAACCAATCTGCATTAACAAGAAAAATTAAAGAACATCGTAAACTATAAATATTTAGCATTCTCAAATCTCAATTTCCTAATAATAGCATAATATATAACACAAAAAGTTTAGGGTTTGACTGGATCTTTTAGGAAAATAAGACATAAAACTTGGGCCCAACAATTGGTCTTAAACCTAATTCCTTAAGAAAAAATCCAATAAAAAGAAAGACTTTTGGGCCCAAACCCGATTCCTTAAGAAAAATCCCAAGAAAAAAGCCATATCGGCTTTTATCGGGCTGATACGATATATTGTCTGATACATCGGCCATATCGGCTGATATATCGGACGTATAAGCCGATATTTAGAACATTGCTAATTTCATCTGTCATGTGTGGTCTTTGAATTAAACGCGGTCTGTAATCCTCTTAGGACATGTTAACAAAAGGTTTAGGAGGCCTTATCATTTTAAAATCAATTTGTACTTGAAGGAGAAGTTAAAGTTCTCGAGTTTGGAAACAGTACCTCAATATCTATATCTAACCTACTCCGGGGCATTCTTAATGGTGTGACCTCAAACAATTTACCACGTTAAAATGGAGAGATGAATAAGAGCATAGAATTATGTGAAAATTACATTACAAAGTTAGAAAGAAAAAAGTTTATTTTATTGTGTACGTCATGATATTTTTAAAGGGGTTATTGCTCCATTATGATCTCAGGCCACTCCATTAAAGGGGCCCTTTTTTTCTAATTAATTTCACCTTGCTTGTCCCTTTTTTTAATTCTATTTTATTATTCCTTTGTCTCTTCCTTTTGTGAAGTGCAGCGTTTGTGGATTTCTGATTAATAATTTTTGTTGCTTATTTGTCTATAAGTTTGTCTTTTTATGTTTGAGTTTTGCTGCTAATTTTAGCCATGGATTTTATCTTTGCTGCTTTTGCCAGGGCAAACCAATTGAGATATATGGGCGATCTCTCTCACACAGATGAACCCAAACCCACCTTGTCAAGGTTATGGTGAAAATTCATCCCAAATAGGACTGCAATGGACTTCGGCATGGCCCATTACCTATCACATAACCAACAAGGAGGCATGAGGAGAATGATCCTCCATCAAAAGCGAAGGGGCATACAAAGAGCTTCTTGCAAAGGTTCTGATGATGGACAAGCTTCCTCTCTTTTAAGAACGAACCAACAAAGCCCGTAGTAGAACAAGACTTGTTCAGTTAAAGAGGCGGGAGAGGGCCACCAGGGATGAGATCCTGACACGACCCTCGTGAGGATGACGACGACGAGGGAGAGGAGCTTGAGATGGACGCGGCGGCAGAGTTGCGGTAAAAGGCGGGATGGGTTGGTTGGTGGAGAGCAGGCAATCTGTGACTGAGGTTGAGGAGGGAGGAAAGCTGATGGGGGATATGCCTCGTGAGAGAAATGGAATGGGTGAAATTAGTGAAAGGGGGAAGCGAGAATGATGATGATGACAATGCCTCCATGGGAGGAGAGAAGTGAAGGCGGAGAGAACTGGGAGAAGAGGAGAGAGAAAATGGCGGGTGCACTAAATTGGTGCAGTTAAGGGGTGTTGAGGCTTTGGGGTCAAGAGAAGAAGAAGGGTATGAATGTCTTTAAAGAAAAATTAAGCTGTGTTCTCTAACGAAGTGGCCTGAAATCATGGTGAAGTGTGGTTAAGTGAGAAAAAAAAATTGTCTGGGGCAATAGTGAAAAAATGTAAAACGTTAGGGGGATTTTCGAGCAATTACCCTTATTTTTAACATCATGATGTTAAAACATATCATTATGTAAGTTTAGATGTTGATACTCAAGGTTTTCTTGATATGACCTAGTCAGCTATTTGACCACAGGTTAGGGATTTGGGTGTCATAAATGGGTTTAAATAAATGTGGTCAGGTTCTTGTCTGATGCGTCGACATGTTAAAACGCTTGACAAAATGTTTCGAGTGAGTGTATTTTCGTACAATTGGATGTAGCTTGGGTTAGCGTGTGAATGTTGTTATTGCTTGGATAGTCTGGCCTTTCTTAGAAGTCCATATATATTTTTAACCTCAGTGATTTTAGATTATAATAAACAAACTGTTACATTCTCGACACAAATAAAGTGGCATCAAAGTGATTGGTGCTTTCATTGTATTCTTGTGTTGGACTTATGTTTGAGGCAATGGTTATATAGGCCTCATTGACAAAGGGTTATTTCAGGCCTCGCTGAGGGTTAAATAGGCCTAGTTCTACATGAGCAGATTGTTCTGGGTATCACTACTTGTCTGGTTTAATAGGTGGATTCTTTCAGGTCTGATATATTTGGCTCAGGTAAAACGAAGTGCAACAACATGGTTATTCATAATAGGTGTATTTAATGTGACTCTGGAAGAAAGCAATTTAACAATTTCAAGCAGTCTAGTTGGACTTGAACATGATTTTGAGTTTTGTTTTCATTTGAAAGTTTCCTCTCCTTGTGGGAAACAAAATTTCTTGGGTATCTAATTGCTTGGTGTCCTCTGATGTTAATCTCTTGGTCTACATGAAAAGTACCAACATCACTTACATTTCTCCAACCTAAAAATAATCCTAGTTTGATGCTATTGGCCTGACCAGAAAGTGTCAATAACCATTGCAAAAAACAAGGCTTTTCTTTTGTGGTCATTTTGTTTATTCACAAATGTATTAGCTTCTTATTTTATTGCATAGTCGGCAATACAATCTGAGAGATGTATGTTTATTTGTCCAACCTAAAATAATCTTAGTTTGATGCTATTGGCCTGCCCAGAAAGTGCCAATACCATTGCAAAAACCAGGCTTTTCTTTTGTGGTTATTTTGTTTATTCACAAATGTATTAGCTCCTTATTTTATTGCATAGTCGGCAATACAATCTGAGAGATGTATGTTTATTTGGATAACTTGGCAACATCCTTCTATGTTTCTATTCTTGTAAGTAACATTCTAGCACTATTTCTCCAGTAAATTATTGCTTCATTTAAAAAAATTTGTTATTAGCTGATGAATTTGCTGAATATTGATGTTGAGTCATTACTTGGCTGTTGAAATTTAGAATAAGAAATAATTTTTGAGAAGGTATAGTCATCTATCTTTTGCATTTATTGCAGATTAATGAACTCCACCTGGTGCGAGAGAGCGATGTCGGAGGTATGCATTTCTTTTTAATGCATTTTCCTATGAAAAAATTTAAATTTTCCTCAAAATGGTTAAAGGCATAGTTTTCATTATGACTAAGTGCTTGCTTTCATTTATTGAATATTGATCTCTTGCTTTCCAAGAGACAAAATGGCGAATCTTTTATATATATTAAATATTAAATTGATTTCTTGTTGCACACATTATTTTATATCTAGTTTGATAATTTTTAGATTTAACACTTTCCCACCATGTATTCACCTATGATCCACCAGTACTTTATTCCTATCACTTGTCTTTTTGAAATTTCAACCAATATGGATCTCTGGGCATATGATAGGATATGTGTTAATACGGTTACGGAAAGGCTAAACAGCTTATATCACCATTCATCTTAACTAAAAATATATAATACAATGCAATAACAAAATACTGTGAAAAAAAAAGGAGATGACAAAAAGGAAATATTTTTACTTAATTTAATTAAGGAAGATAAAAATGTAAGAATAGGAGATGACCGACCGACTGAAGGGCCGACATCATCTTGCGGATATTATAGATCAATCATCATCCTTCAACAAAAAAATAAATCCGTCCATAGATCTAAAAGAATTTCTCAACTTCAAACCAAACAAGATTCCTACGCGGATATCCAATCCGTATTGGGGTTTTTACATATGCTGATATCTGTATTTAAAAACATGCATATATGGATATCCGTATCAGTATCCACATTTTAAAAATATCCGTATAATGTGCAACCTTTTCAAAATCCCTATTTGAATTAGTATCCGTTTTTGCCCAAGATACAAAGTTATATGTTTGTATCCTCATCAAAGCAAATGCGATACAGGTATCCACAGATTTATCCGCATCCATTTGCACCGTACTCCTAGCTTAGTTATGCACACTTATAAAATAGATGGCATGCAATGAAATTAGACAATCCACTACTTTTCTCTTTTGTC